>BLKR01006086.1:0-65317 GCA_011170035.1 Teleogryllus occipitalis
ACTGCTCCGGCATTCGCCCAGTGCTGATCGGAGAAACCACGGAAAACTACCGATTACAGGAGTCGGCAGTGACAATTCTCCTCCAGACAGCGGCTCAATTCGGCCTAGCTATCTAACTAGTGTCGAAAATCCTGCCATCGTCGGGACTCGAACACTAGGACTACCCGTCCCTAGGAGTTCCTAGGGTCCCTAACAACCCGAGGTATCGCAGTGACATCAGTTGATGACCTGAGGCATCTTTGCCGTTCCACTCCCAACGGAAACAAATGGTAACGCACCCACTTAAATTTTATCTGAGTTCGCCCTTGGTTTTAGATTGTACGTCAATTGCAACGTACGATTGTACATCGTAACAGCAACAACCTACTGTACCACGAACCACCACTGCGAAGATACCATCTGTTCATTCTCAGGGGGAATTTCAAGAAGCAGCGTTGAACTTCTTGTTATAGGATGCGCGCGCGTGTGTGAGTGAGTGGAGTGAGTGGAATAAGTGGAGTGAGTGGATTGAGTGGATTGAGTGGGATGAATGGGATGAATGGAATGAATGGAGTGAGTGGAGTGAGTGGAGTGAGTGGAGTGAGTGGAGTGAGTGGAGTGAGTGGAGTGAGTGGATTGAGTGGATTGAGTGGAATGAGAGGAATGAGTGGAGTGAGTGGAATGAGTGGAATGAATGAAGTGAGTGGATTGAGTGGCGTGAGTGGATTGAGTGGAATGAGTGGATTGAGTGGAATAAGTGGAGTGAGTGGAATGAGTGGAGTGAGTGGAATGAGTGGAGTGAGTGGAATGAGTGGAGTGAGTGGAATGAGTGGAGTGAGTGGAATGAGTGGAGTGAGTGGAGTGGATTGAGTGGAGTGAGTGGAGTGAGTGGATTGAGTGGAATGAGTGGATTGAGTGGAATGAGTGGATTGAGTGGAATGAGTGGATTGAGTGGAATGAGTGGATTGAGTGGAATGAGTGGATTGAGTGGAATGAATGGAATGAATGGAATGAACGGATTGAGTGGAATGAGTGGAGTGAATAAAGTGTGGTTGGCCCAGCGCGCTCACTGCCCCCCCCCGCGCGATCGCAGCCCTTGCGGCGTGTGGCGCAACGTTGCGTCCCTCTGCGTCATCCTCTGCCTTCCGCGGGCGCCGAACCCGCACCCTGCGGCATTGGACTTCTTAACAAAATCAACCGCTTTAAACTACATTTGCGCCAAATTTCTGGGGCAACATGGCATCTGTCACGTGGGCGCGCGTGGACGCCACCCAGTGCAACCCACCCGCTTCGTCTTCCCTTCCTTTGTTCTCGCCCCCGCGAGCGGCGTCCTTGAGGGCGGGGAGGCGGGCCGGAGGTCGCGGCGAGTGACGCAGAGGGCGGCACGGTTGCACGGCGGGGGTGCCCCGGAGGGAAGGGGAAAGAGGAGCTATGCGGGAGAGGGAGAGGCTGTGCGTGAGGGGGAAAAGTGGGTGAGAAAGAACGACGCACTGATGGGACAGCGCGGTGCAGGGAACAAAGAAACGACAGCCCACGGAGCAGGTCGTGTTATTCTATGGAAATGACAGGGGAATGACACTTAGTCTGCGGTGTGACCGACATAATGGTTCAAATCGAAACTGTTGTCAGCCACCAGGACCACGATCGAGAAAAATTTGAATGAGAATGGATAAAGTGGAGAAACGATAGCAGTGATGATAGCCCTGAAAAGTACTGTTGCTTAAAATCCATCTTAATTCAGTTAAGATTTGAAATGCGATATTAATAGTTGAATGCGATTTGCAACCGTTTCAAGTCGAGCGCGAATTAAAGCACAAAAATCAACAACTCAAAGAAAATACAAGTTACAGTGACGGAACAAAGCAATACGAACACATCGGGAAAGAAAGTGCAGTCAAGGGAACATAAGAGGTGGGGGAAGGGGTGAAATAATGTAGAAATCGAAGAAGGAACCACGGGTGGAGTTGGAAGAGGAGTAAGTTTAAGGCACTGCGAAGCCCTCGCGAAGACAGGGCAGCTGCATGAAACGAAGTGACACGAAAGGACGGGTAAACACTCCGAGGAGGGAGAGACGGAGAGAGAATGTGGGGACGTGAACCTTATTGAACGAGGGAGATACTGAGTGGGGTCGAGAAAACTAAGCGGGTGACGGACATAGTGAGGGAGTTAACGTGAGGGGCGGAACAGGAATGCCGTGGGTACTCGTTGCGTGCCGGGAGACGCACAGCGGGATGGGGACACAACACGGAGGCAGGAACAGGCAGCGGGGGATGCGACACATTAAGGAGGCACGGATACCACGTGTGAACGGCTCAGAACGAGGTAATCGAAGCTCTAGAGAAAAATACTGCGACATAGACTAAGGAGGCATCCACACTCTCTCATAGTATCCACACTCTCTCCCATTGTAGCCACACTCTCCCATTGTAGCCACACTCTCCCATAGTATCCACACTCTCTCATAGTATCCACACTCTCTCATAGTATCCACACTCTCTCATAGTATCCACACTCTCTCATAGTATCCACACTCTCTCATAGTATCCACACTCTCTCCCATTGTAGCCACACTCTCTCCCATTGTAGCCACACTCTCTCCCATTGTAGCCACACTCTCTCCCATTGTAGCCACACTCTCCCATTGTAGCCACACTCTCTCATAGTATCCACACTCTCTCATAGTATCCACACTCTCTCATAGTATCCACACTCTCTCATAGTAGCCACACTCTCTCATAGTAGCCACACTCTCTCATAGTAGCCACACTCTCTCATAGTAGCCACACTCTCTCATAGTAGCCACACTCTCTCATAGTATCCACACTCTCTCATAGTATCCACACTCTCTCATAGTATGCACACTCTCTCATAGTATCCACACTCTCTCCCATTGTAGTCACACTCTCTCATAGTAGCCACACTCTCTCATAGTATCCACACTCTCTCATAGTAGCCACACTCTCTCACAGTAGCCACACTCTTTCATAGTAGCCACACTCTCTCATAGTAGCCACACTCTCATAGTAGCCACACTCTCTCATAATAGCCACACTCTCTCATGTGGCCACACTTTCTCTCTCATAGTAGCCACACTCTCTCAGTAGCCACACTCTCATAGTAGCCCACACTCTCTCTTCATAGTATCCACACTCCCTCATAGTATCCACACTCCCTCATAGTATCCACACTCTCTCATAGTATCCACACTCTCTCATAGTATCCACACTCTCTCATAGTATCCACACTCTCTCATAGTATCCACACTCTCCGATAGCATGTATCATCTCTGACTGCGTGATGGGAAGACCCCGTGCGAGACGGCGCGGGACGTTGACCGAGCCGGGGGCACAGGGTAGACACATAGATCGGGAGCGGGGTTGCGAACACCAAGCGGGGGCACGTCGAAGGCGAAAAGGCGAGGGTCGGGGCCACGAAGCGAGGCGGGTCGACGCGTACGGGGAACGGCGTGGCGGGGGGCGGGGCACACGGAAAATGTACACAGCGCGGGGGTGGCGCCGCGTGGCGTTGGCAGCGGCGGGGAGGGGGGTTGGGGGGGGCGACGCGGTGCCGCAGAGAGCGCGCGCCCTCGCTCAAGGCCGCGGCAGCTCCGCCCCCGCGACGCGCGCGCGCTCTATAAATACGCGCGGGTCGCCGATCGATGCTCAGCGCGCCCCCGCCCCCGCCCCACTCCCCCGCGCCCCGCCGCAGCCAGCGGGCGCCCGCCCGCGCGCCCGCCCCCGCGCGCACGACATTGACCGAGGTCGCCGGTGGAGCGCACACGAGGCGCGGGACAGCAGGCGAGGCGGAAGTGAATGGGAGGGGAGGCGGTCGCCGCACTGCGCGTGAGAGAGGCGTTGGGGGGTGGGGGTGCGCGTGGGAGCGCCACGGGGCGAGTGCCCAGCGCGCTGCCAATGTCGCCGGCCGGCCGGCCGCTCGGCTTTTACTGGAACAAAATGCGGTCGATTCCAGCGGACAAAGAACTGCGCCCACTCACGTGGCTCTACGGTTCAACAGACTTCTGCGACCGATATCGCCTTCTGAGTGGGTGTAGCGATACTACGCTACATCGTGACCAAGGAATTTCATTTCCACTACTAGATACTAGAATATTGAATCGTTCATTGAATATGCACAAACATTTTTTCCCACTGTGCGTCCAAAGCTTCCAGGAGATGAATAACTGCCATTTATTTCCACCTACTATCATTCATCTTTTTGATTTAATATTTCTTTCCCCCTTTTTTTCCATTTATCGTCTTCATCGTACGATATTTGAAGGCGGAAGTAGATACGTGAGACCACCGACAGCGCTAGAGCAATCCGATAAAGAGGTCTCTGTGGGCGATCCAGTTCTTGCTATCCCGGCGCTGGGCAATCCCATCGCGTAATCCGTATGTTTGGCACGGAGATGGATCGGAGCAGGAGGTACCGAGAAAGAGGCAGTGGCCGGCGGAGAGGCCGATGAGGTCGTCAGTCGCTTGATGCGCCAGCCACGCACGAAAGCGGCGGCTGCTCTCCAGCTGGGCGGGAGAGACGCGAGGCGCGACAAAGGCCAAGACGAAAGCTGCAGGCGCCGACGCGACGACTGCCTTCAAGAGCCAGCCAGCCAGCCAGCCGCTGTGGCCTCTCCGCTTCCTTGTTTCGCCTGCCGCTGTCGTCTTGCTAGGCCCTTCTTAACTCCTTTTCAGCCTTCTCGTGTCCTCGTCACAAGTTTCACTTTTCTTCTCTGCTGAGTTCTAATTTCGCTTGTTCTGTTCTATCAATCTCAATTCATGATCTGTATTTTTGATATTTCGAATTGAATGTTTTCGTCTTGAGCTGGTTGGTCTTCTTACAACTGTCCACATTATTTACGAATGACTTATTTATTAGTTTAATATATTTTGTAATTCGTCATCAGTTCTTTTGATGAAATCCTTTCTTTTGGCTTTTCTAAACTGTAATTTTTCTCTCTCTGCCCTCACATCCTCTTGTCTCTCACCCTCTATTCTTCTCCCCTATTACTGCCTTCCCTACCACTAGCATTAGAGGCATAGGCGTGCGTGAAGGGTGCACAGGGCTGCCGTGGTCCCTATGAACATTTTGAATGCAATATATATTGCTATGCAAGAACATTTTATTTCCGTAAATATGTTCAGTTCCAGCTTTCCCCCTTTTTTAACCTGACAATTTTTTGTTTAAACATTTGTAGAAACTCGAAGCTATCTCACAAAGCTGTAAATGTTTCGACATAAAATGAATTGTATTTATTAGTTGAATCATTAAAACAATAATTTCATTATCACTCTTGAAGTGTATAATTCATATGTCGTACATGAATCGTAAATATGTCGTACATAAATCAAATAGTGGAGTAAAAAGTAAAAAAGTAGGAAAGAGGTCCCAGAAATGAAGTTGCCCGTCCCCACTTTTAGGCTGCGCTCGCCTATGATTACAGCCATTTGGCAGTGGCATCTTCAGTTTGCATTAATCTTTTAGGCGTCGCCCTTCCATTGCGCATCCTTTCCTTTCATCCGCCCCCTTTCTTTTCCCCAGCCTCGCACTCGCGGCGTCGGCGCCTCTTCTCCCGCTGACGTCAGCGGCCGCCCCCGCGGGCACCGAAGGCGCACGGCCCGGCGCTCGACGAGTGCGCGCGGAGCACAGCGGAGCAGCGCGGAGCGGAGCGCGGCGGGGCGGGGAGGGTCGCGACGGGGCGCGGCGGGGAGGGGAGGGGTGTGACGGGATGGGGCGGAGTGGAACGGGGTGCGGCAAGAAGGGGCGAACGGAGCAGGGCAGGGCGGCGCGGGAAGGAGCGGGAGGGGGCGGGTTGGGGTGAGGCTGGAGGGGTCTGACGGAGCGGGGCGGGAAGGGACGGAGCAGGAGGGGGCGGGGTGGCTTGGGCGGGCCGGGAGGGGACGGGATAGATGGTGCGGGGAGGGGCGGTGTGTGGCGAGAGGAAGGCGACGAGGAGCAAGGCGGCGGCAAGGCGGGGCGGCGTCGGCGGGGCGGGGCGTCGGCGGAGCGGGGCGGGAGCGGGGCGGGGGCGGGGCGGGGGCGGGGCGGCGGCGGGCGGGGCGGGGGGCGTCGGCGAGGGCGGGAACGTCGGCAGGGCGGGGCGTCGGCGGGGCGTCGGCGGGGCGTCGGCGAAGGGCGTCGGCGGGGCGGGGGGGGGGGGGTCGGCGGGGGGGGGGGGGGGCGGCGGCGGGGCGGCGGCGGGGCGGCGGAGGGACGTGCCGGCGGAGGTGCGGAGCGGAGCGGGAGAGGGATGTGAAGAGGGGCGGGGCGGCGCGGCGCGAGAGCGGAGGCGAGCAGAAGGCGGCGCGGCAGCAGCAATTTCTTGGTCGGAGGAGCGCTGCTGACGGCAGCGGACTGCTCGGCCCCCGCCCTCCCTGCCGCTGGCCCTCCGCGCCTCGCGCGACCGGCAATTTCCCGCTGCCGCCGCCGCCGCTCCGCTCCTCCCGCCCCGCCCCGCCCCGCCCCGCGCCTGCCGAGGGCGGGCGGGCGGGCGGGCGGGCGGGCGGCTGGGGACGTTCGGTCAACCGCCGATGAGTCACGCGACGACGCCTCGCCTCGGCGTCCCGCGCACAACGCGACTGTTTCGGAATTCCACAAGGAAACCCGATCGATGCCCGAGGAACGTCCATTCAAAATTCAAAACGGCAGAAATTCTAGTGACTGATTGGGCGAGTTAGAATTCCGGGCGCGTTTCCTACAACGGGCATTAATCCCCGAAGTGTGCAGCATGTTACAGCTTGGTGGCAGCGTTGTTCCTCCCCGTCGGAACGTCACATGTTCGTCACAACCTGCGTGTGAGCTTCTAGGTTTCCCCCGTCCTGATAACGAGGCCCACAGCCCCAGCAGGTAGATGCTCTAACCTACCGAATGGTCTCCTGGCATGTTAGAAAATCCGAATTCCGCACTATCTTGATTTATTTTTAGTCTGCCTTCTCCTATATAATGGTCTTGAATGTCTAGAATCTTGATGAATAGAATATTCGAATAATCTAACATTTTCTTTACCGCTTCACTATGAAGGTATCAAGATTCTAATTCCTGAATTAGTCTCACTTCTGGAACCACAGTGATTCTCGCTACGGATGTAATCGATGATTCTGTGTTACATCGAAAAACAATTTATTACTACCTAGTAATCAATCTAATAAATCACTGGGCGTATCCGAAAACAGGCGTTTGAAAATAAGAAGTAACTTTATGATAGAGAAAGAAAAGGGACGATGGTTATAATTTTCTCCATGGCTCGAACTGTACCTAATGGTTGAATGCATTCACGTGCTTCGTGTAATTATCTTCATTTCTTGGACTATCATTATCAACAAACTGATAGTGCAACGAAAAATTTTATTATTGCAGTGCACTTGTATTATTAGAGTGTACACAAGAAACAAATTCGAAATCATAGGCAACTTAATCTGGAGCATAAAATAATAATATTACACGTTTTCTTCCTGTTTTTAACAATAATGTTGTATTTCATTCAAATCTGAAGTAATGTTGGCAAATTGATTCTTCGCTAGAGAAGGTAACAACTTCATCATAACCATGAGTAGCGATGGGCTGTCAATGTTAATGACACGTGGGACAGACAACGCCGTCAGAGACTATAAGCCTAAGAGATCCAAGGCGCATATCGAGCTCGTTAAAATTACATTACGTGCTGCGATGAGCACGGGCCTGTTACACTTGCCCGAGACCTAATCTCTCCCGCGACTTCTCCACCTGCGTCTGCTGACGCAGCACACTCCATCTCACTTCAGTCTCTTCCTCTCACTCCTGTACTCTCGATGGTCACGTTGTTCCATCTCCCACAATTTAATACTCCACCGTCTCATACGTATTTCAACGGTGTTGGATATTATCCCACAGGGAAAGACACCGTTCCATAATGCCCGATGTTTTGCAACACAGTCTCTCTCTGGTCTGATCATACAACGAGGGGTTGATTCGACATCACACAAGGGGTTGATTCGGACGTCGTTCAACATTGCTGATACTAGGGCGGGGTTCGATTTTGAAAGAGTTCTCTTCTTTACAGGGATAAGGTTCGGTTCTGAAATTGTCGAGACGTCCGTTAGGGGGGCAAAGATCGCTGAACACAGTCCGAAACCGAGGGAAAGTCACATTGTTCTCAGTCCTTTTTTCGCTCAACATCGGCTGTCATCGTACTCAAACTTAAACTTCCGCGTCCACAGCCTTTTAACCAGTAATATATACTATAAAACAGAGTAGATCTATTGTACTGTCGGAACCCTGTGAGATAGGTGAACCAATCTCCAAAATCTCCCAACCAAATGGGCTTGCTAGTTTGGTTTGTATGGGTTGTGAATATGTCGTCGCTGCATTGTTCCCTTAACGGAGTAGCCAGTAGGATTAATGCATCGGCCAAAGCCAGCAGCTAGCGCAAGATGCTGGGCGGTATTAGGACTCTTACAACTGGGTTGCACCCAGCAACCGCCATCTCCACCAACTCCATCCCTTATTCTCAAACAACTCTCTTTTCTGACTACTCCAAAACACAGCCGCCACTCACCACTCGTCTTCCTCGACGGCCGGCCGTCGCCATTACCGCGCCACCCATGTCCCTCCCGCAGTGCTCACAGCCCAAACCGGAACGAAAGGAAAATGCGCCTCGGCACGAAGCCACTTCCCGAAAAGTGCGCCATTGGCCACGGGGAAATTTCACGGAAAGCGGCGCTTTGACACTCGAAAGCTGCGGCGCGGACGGAGAAGCAGCGGGACGCGCGCGGACGCCGCCTCCCGAAAGAGAGAGCGTGACGCCGGGCACTGCTCCGCCGTCTTCCTCGGCCGTAAACCCATCTGCGGTCACAGCCATCTTGGGAATTCATTTCGAAATAAAATGCCCGTTTTCAGGAGTACTTGGTATTTTCTTTATTATTTATCAATTGTAATACACAATAATTTACTTATAATGTGCACTTATTGATTCTTATTATATGAACTGATGCATCAAAAATGGTATTTATCGAGACGATGACGTGAAGTTCTGCGATCATAAACCATTCTGCGGTCACAGCCATCTTGTGAATTCATTTCGAAATAAAATGACCGTTTTTAGAAATACTTGTTATTCCATTTATTATGTATCAATTAGTATACACAATTAATTATTAATTTCTAATGAGCACTTATTGATTCTTATTGTGTAAACTGATGTATCAAAGAATACTATTTATCGAGACAATGAGGTTAAAAAGCTTAAAGTTCTACGGTCAAAGCACTCTGCGGTTACACATATCTTGCGAAAACATTTTGAAATAAAATACCGAATTTCATCAAGACTTTGGATTTCACTTATTATTTATCAATTATGGTACAAAATTAATTATTAACTTCAAATGAGCACGTATTGATCATTATTTCATAAACTGATCTATCCAAAAATGGCATTTATTGAGTAAATGACGTTAAAAGGCTTCCAGGAAGGAATTCATCATCTGCTTCTAGGATTTTATTCATAGGGGATGAATCTGTTCATCATGCAACTTCATCAAAAGTAAAGATGCACTTCGAGAAATATCCATAGATTTCTAGGTAATAGCAGGTTTCCCTGCAGTTTAACAATTAAGCTTTCTCAAGAATACTTATTTAATCGAGTTATCTTATAAAAATTCATCTGATACTCGCAACACAATCCGACTTCGCAGTAAGAGACTTCAAACCCCTCGCAAAAATATAGTGCATTTGATTGATGCATAACTGCTCACACACCTTACGAATAACAAAATAATTTTTTTTGTTAATGATATTTTATTCTTGCTATGTAATTTGAAAGGATTATTTTTGCATAATCAAACGTACGACACACCCATGCACACGACATAAACGGGTAGCTTTCCCTTTCGCTCAGTAGCATGTTATTCCAGTCATTTAATATCATCTAATTACCTGCCTGCCCGCACGCGGGGGCAGCGATTAGCTTTAGATCCTGTCCAATATGATTGAGGGTTCTTTCTGGCCGTCGTGTTCCGTCGGAACATTATTTCAAGTGGACACAGTGATTCTGCGAGTTGTTGCGGGTTTATTTATCCCGCAGGTTGTAAATCATCGAGAGTGACTTTATGCTCACGTAAAGCACTTGGCCCCTACCGGTTACCCGAAGCAGCGTCTGCTCGGGTCCTGCGCATGAGTTTGCAATAGTAACCAAAAGGACGAACGCCGAGGTGAGAGATGTCGGGAGGATTAAACAGAAGAATGCAGAAGTTGCCAAAAAATGTACAGCACGTCGCCGTGAAGTCTCTCTTCTGCTGTAATTCAAACGTGCATCATTCGCTGTGTACTGTTGCAGTCGTTTTGCAATTGCGTTTCTTCCAGTCGTTCTTTCTCTTCTTACTATTTCTTCAAGCCCTCTTGTCACTATTTTCTCTACAACTTCTAAATTTTGAGATTCTATTATTCGGAATCATATCCACAATCGCACGTAACAATCTTGCGAAGTTTCTATTAGTTACAAGAATTATAAACTACTTCTCCCGCAGACTTTATGCTTTAAAATAGTAGAAATGGAGTTAATGTTTAAAAATAAGTAGTATAGGGTGATTCGGAATCACTGATCTTAACTCCATTATTACTGAAAATTGTTTTATTGAAAAACTTGGAAGTCATTTTCTGGAAGGCACGACCATGAGTGAAAGAATTTGTCAATGCTGTAAATCTAGATCTCGTTCAATAACAAAAAAAATCGAGTCTAAAAGTAGACCGAGCATGTGAAAGGAATGAATTTCGTCGCAGTTCAAATATTGCAAGCAAGTCGGACAGAATGAGTAGCTGCATTAAGTACCATGGTAATCCCCATACTACTTTCCACTACACCACGATTTCACTCAGTTACCGCAAAGAATAAAGTGGATAACCACAGGAACTCAAATATTTAAGAAGTTAATTTTCGTCGTTCGAATTGGTTGAAAGCCGTTACTTAAATGGTTGTGTGATATTTTACAATACAAACTGTAATTTAATGGTAGCTTAATGTTAGAAAATTTTCAGAGAGAAAGGTGTAAAAGGTTTTTATTTTCTTTATTTCATTTCCGTAAGATAACAACAACAAACTCTATGACATTATGTTAAGATAGACCTGAATCCAAACAAAGTAATAACATTTGCACAATCGAAACTGGCGTATTTTCCCAGTCGCTAATACTCGTGATATACTAGAGAGAACCTCTCTGCAATTACAGATTAAGTTGTGAGGTGCAGCAGTGAATAATGAGGAATAAAGGGATGATTGTGAAAGCAAAATTAACTGGTATAGCAGAGAATGCGAATGAAGAATCCCAAACACACATACTCAAGCTGTAACTCGAACCCACAACCCTTCCAACACAAATACCTAGGATCCAATTTTCTTGCTCCGGTGTCATAAAATACACTAAACTTACGGGACTAATACTCTTAGCAGTTGACGAGCCCGGAATCATTAATCAATCAATCATACTCAAGCTGTAACTCAAACCCACAACCCTTCGAACACACACAATTAGGACACTCCTGTACAACCCGGACTACCCAAGTCAGCCATACAGCGCATTGTTGAATCCAATTTTCTTGTTCCGGCGCCCGCCATTTTTTCCCTGTCCCAGTAACGGAAGCCGCCCCTGGGAGGAAAAAAACAAGCAACTAGCGCAAGGCAACGAAGGCAAGGTGAAGGCCGGGGCCGCTCGCCATTCAGTCACCGCGGCCCGGAAATTCACGCAGGGGGCGGAGCCAACGCCGCTCGCGGCCTTCCTTTGCAATCTCCACCACCGGGGGTCTCGGCCTACAGGCACTTTTCATAATGGGAATCCAACAGAGGGCCTGGACAGGTTGAAGTGACATCCACATGAAAACGTGTATTATAGATGTAGCGCGCCCTAAGGGACATTCAAAAATTCTTTTTGGAGCAGGAGGATTCCCACATGAGTGACAAAAGCAAACGAAGCCCAGGCGAATTGATAAAAACGAACGATATCACTTCATTTTTAAAATCATTTTATATTACCTTCGAAGAATAAATGAATGTTGAAATTAATAAAAGTTATTAGCATGTTTAAATCTAAAAATATTGTAAATACACGATCCACAATTTTTAAGTTGTACTTTTCTTTAACTCTGCGAGGAGGGTACAAAATAGTGTTCTTCTAGAGCTTCGTAAGTGTTAAATAGTTACAAAGAGAGAAAACAGAAAGCATGTTTATACGAAAGAACTTTTTAATAGCCCTTACGCCTTGATTTGGACACCTTGACGGCGGAACTTATCTCTCGACCTACGAAAATCTCCTGCCTTTTCCATGAACGTGACTTTCTGGGCGGATGCAACAATGAATTGATGGCAAGCAATTGTCACACCATGTGATTGGAGTGATTGTGCTTGCAAATCAACTGTCACCGATATAGAACGCGTGGCGATACTACGTTGAATGAGGGGGAGGAGGGTGTTCAAGGAAATTGCCCGGCAGTTGATGTTATGAAGGGACACAGTAATCAACATTTTAGCACAAGCGCCGTAAGTTTTTTTTTCTACGTGGTTCAGCTACCGAATTTTTATTTAACTAGAATCTATATTTAACATGAAAGAATCGATAATAGTATATATTTCATTTCATTATAATGGAACTGATGCATTTATAAATATGATGATGTACTTCCTGATTTTAAATCTTACAAAATTATTTGAATGTTCTTCTAGGTCTGAACCCCATGTAGATCGCGATTTCAAGTCAGTTTCTCTTCGCTAATTGAGCAGATGCAAATATGCTTTGTTCGTCTGCTACATCCAGCTTTTGTTTCGTCAAAACGTTCTCTGAACTTTATTCGATAAACAATTGAATACTTGAAACGGAAACTGAAATGTGGACAAAATGTGAAATAAATTACACAAACCATGGGAGTACGCACAGAGCCGTGAAAAAAGGCACTGAAAATGTGTATTCATGACAAAATTTTGCGATGTAGTAAATGGAATTCATTAACATTGTAGTGTTGATTCACGCCGAACTCAATATTATATACGAATTGTCAATGTTATTGACGGAAACGCTAACCACGGCGTCTAGCATTCCAAATCCGGACCTGAGCGAAGCCTCTAATGGCCCAGGGGTCTCTGCAGCTGAAACAAAGGGCTCCGGCAGGCACGTGCCGCCCCTTACTTCACTCCCCTCCTAACGATAATCCAGCCAGCAGCTTGAAGCACCATGCATATATTAATCGGAATTGAATCCGAAAGTCCGTTATGCACTGCGTGGTGCAGTAGAAATAACAATAAACAATGAAAGAGACGCGGTTATGTTTATTTGAGTTCAAATCTGAGAAGAAATTATAGAAATATTTGTCGATCCAGGTCCGCGAGGATATGGAATCGGACGTCGAAATTGCTGACATTGCAATGGAGGTCAGCATTCAGAGTGCGTTTTAACAAATCGAATCAATGTGGAGTGTAATTCATTCCCAGGATCGTATAGCACTCCAAATCCGGGCAGGAGGCAAGGACGCAATTGATGCTGCTCCTTTAAACAAAGACGTCTGGGAATGCGTCTACGCTATTTTACCATACCATCGTAATGAGAATCTGACGTGTTTGCTGGCGCACCAAGCAGATAATATAAAACCTTTTATTTGGGTTGGAATACGACAGGTGATCAGGTTGCAAAAGCAATGACAATACACCCTGAAGTAAGCAGTGAAAGAGCCATAAAATTGTAATATAGTGATTCATGTAGCGATCGAAATCTTCACGCGGTGATCGATTCTGCATGGAATTGAATAATTATCCGCGACCAATTCAAGGTTGTGTAACATCTGACGTTAGAACACGAAGAGGAGTGATTTTCATTAGTAGAGTACCTACAGCGCTTCGTGCCCGGTAGAGCTCCTAGATACAGAGTTCCAATTCTCCTGATAACTGGATATAAAATGGCAGGATCGGTGGCACAATGGAATGCACTACTCTCTGTATAAAGGAATTACTCTAAGAAGGAACCACTCTGACAGGTCGGGACGGAACATTAACGCCATGCAGGGCGATGACACTGCAAGAGAGAGTGATGAAGTCATTTACAAATGAGCTAACTGTAAATAAAAGCACAGACAAAATGAATGCATAGACGTAAATTGCAGTTATATTGTCATAAGTGGCAAAAACAATAGCTGTCAAAGTGGCCCTTCTTATAGTAATTTCTCTGTATCTAGGGACTGTATCGGGAGACAGTCCCTAGGGTCAGTCAGAGAATCAACTGACGTCAGTGCAGTTCCTCTGACCGCGAGGTCCTTGGTTCGAAGCCCGACCATTTTCGACACTAGCCAGCTAGGTCGAATTCAGCCGCTGTCTGGAGGAGAATTCTAACGACCGGCTGCTCTGATCGGCAGTTTCCCGCGGTTTCCCCCATCAACACCAGGGGAATGCCGGAGAAGTACCCTAACAAACGGGCCAAACGGGCCCAACGGACCGCGCACGATCTTTCCTTCCTATTCCGTGTCCTCTCCTCACCCCTTACTTACACACACTTACACTCTCACTTTCACTACCACACATGTCGCAAGACGAGTCGGGAGCTTACAGCTTGTTCTGGCTGGGCCTACGCCCATCTGGTGGGAGGTACCTGATTGGGGGGAAACCCCGCTAGCCGACGGTAGGTCGGCGCGGGATCTCGCTGTCTAGAGGGGTAATAACAACGCCACCTCCCAGAAGGAAAAACATGCACTACACTTATGAGATTAATGACTTTAGGAGTTGACGCGCCTGGAATCTCAAACCAGTCACTCAATAGAGGGACTCTAATGCCCGCGTGGATGAAACGCCGACTGCTGACATCTCAAGACAGCTCCACACATTCGGCTTTCGCCGAGCAGCGAGCTAGTGCTCGCCCAATCCCGAGTAGCTGACGTGTTCGGCGAATGTTCGCTCCCTTTGATGTGTCCAAAAGACCGACACGCGGTGGGTAGGACGAACACCGAATGTTCGTCACTCGTCAAACAGCAAGCAACTCATCCACACTACTCGGGATTCGGCGAGCGGTTGCTCGCTGTTCGTCGACTACCGAATGTGTGGCGCCGCCTTCAGACAAAGGAGCGCCTCCGGCGCGTGGCGGTCGTGTTGCACCCTCCCCCAGCGCCATCTCGGGAGACCGCCAAGGGCCCGCGCCGAGTGCCAGGCGGCTAAGCGGCCCAGGCCCTGGATTACAAGGGCCATCGGCCAGGGCCAAGGAAGCGACACGCCACGCCGCCACCGCGGCAATCGATGTTGCTGTTAGCACGCGCGTGCGCAGCCTCCCCCTTCCCCCCACCCCAACCCTACTTGCCCTTCCGCGTCCCCCCCGCCCACTCCAGCCAGCCCTTCCGGGCCTCGTGCGCACCGTGGCAATTGCGTGTAAGCAGGGGCCGAGTGGATCCGAACGGAAACAAGTGTTTGTGTTAGTAGAGCATTAAGCAGATTATTATCATCGTGGGTGTTTGCCTGTTAGTTTCGCCCACTAGATTTTTCGTCCATACAGTGTTTGTTTATTACTACGATTTTGCCATAAAGCGTTGGAAAAGTTTGGCTCATTCAATTAATTTTAGAACTAGTACAGATATGCGATATTATTTTTCTATAACTGATGGAAGTTTTGAAAAACTAATTGGTTGTAATGGATGTTTACATACCAACACCACAAATACTTACACCATGATGTTTACCTACACCACCTGGAATTTTCTTACGAAAGAAAGCGCAAGATTCAGATACGAATTCGTAAATCATAATAATAAAGACCAATTTATCGTTATTATTATCTCATCGCTTCATCAGGCCTCTAATAAACTGCGTGTAACTTAATGCAAATACGTGATATACACACCGTGTAATGGAGCTGCATTTATTATTCGTCACATTGTCTCGTAAAATCTAGACTAGTTAAATGACACCTCTGTGCAACAGGAGGAGCTTTTTGATCACTGATGTATCACATTTCAATCAATTGTATAGCCAGGTTGTAAATTACACTTACGGGACTAATGACCTAAGCTGTTGTTGCGCCCGGAATCACTAACAACCAACCAATCGAACGTAATCTCCCATGTCTTTATGGACGTTTGTATTTACACGTACACGTATAGATTTACGCCTGCGCATAATTTCATATTCACTTGCAGCATCTACTACTTGCTTTTAGATTTAAAATAAGCAGATGAACCGTGTAGTCAGTGCAGAGTGAATATTGACATAAAATAACACCGTTTGAACTATTACATTTTCACTTCGACGACATTAAATAATAGAGCATGTGAAGTGTATTGATTTGGGTTTCTTTTTAAAAAACAAAACACTATCCAATCACGACTGTTTTTTTTCATGTCGTTTGAACCCCTAATAACCCTTCCGTTGTCCAGCTCGAGGAGGTTGAACTCTCTTCATAGGGGGCGGTGTTGACTACGACCGAAGCTGCGGAATATTCTATGACGCGAACGTCTTTACATTTCGAAAGGCGCGCTGCGAGGTCAACACTCTGCATCAGGAACCTGCGCACTTCCACAATACATATTGAACGGGTCATTTTCCTCGAGAGGAATCGGACACCGAAAAAAAAACAAGCGAGAAACTGCGTCGTTGCATTGACACTGCAGGGGCACTACCCAACCGCCTACTATCGGATGGAATTCGATGTACAAATACACTTCGAAATGGAATGATTGTAAAGAAATGAAGTACGGAATTCAATTCAATTTTATTTGTTTAAATGATCCACATATTATAAATTTCAGTGCCCAGAATGCAACTCAATTTCGAACATGTTCAATTACAAAATATCCGATATTTCGTATTCGAAATATCTGCTAATAAAATATCTGTTAACGACGAGAATTTCCTTTAAATATACCTATTTTTTCCTATTGAAAATCATTACGATTCATTAAAATCATTTTATTCACATGTAATGCACCTTAGGAGGTGAGGTGAGCTTTCAAGGCACTCAATCGTCAGAGCACGTGTTCGACTGAGGTGTATGGATCTTCGAAGGACGGAAAATCGACAAAAAATTTGTCGTTCTTGTAGAATGTAAAAGAGGCTTACCTATATTTACAACAAAATCAAATTCTAAGACTATTACAGTTCTAATTGGACACTTAGATCCCATATTCACTTAGTACGCCGCATGTAATCAGTATTGTTGATGCTCTCTGACGTCTAATAAACGAGACAAATTTTACTGGCGAAGCTGACAGCTTGTAAGATGCCTACTACAAACTTCCTATCAATTTCGTCCACTCCGAGGCTCTAATGTTCGATCACTAGAAACAACCTAACAATTTTATTCACGTGAGAAATATAGATTTCGTGGAAACTTTTCTGCTCTCTGATAATGTTTGTACAGGAAATAATATTATTCATATTTTCTCTCGAGAAATTCTTCTATTAAGAACCATTGAAAACCCTAATTCTCCAAGCTGTAAGCATCATCGGTTCTTGTAACTAGTTCTTGAGATATTATCAACCATTTTTGTACAAGTAATTATTCCTTAGCAGATTATATATTATATTTTGAAATAAATGATTATTACACTTTTACTTGTACAAAGTCCCAGAAAATATCTATTCAATAAATCGTAATTTCTCAATAATTAGCCAGGCGTACTTTCAATGCTTTCGGTGAGAATCTGAGCCTCCGAATCTAACTCTGCCCTTCTTCCTTGCTGTGTGCTAATAATTAGGGAAGAGGAAAATGATACTTTCACAAGTTCAAGAGACTGAGATTGCTGGTCATCATCGCAGCGCATTGCCACTTGGAGTTCCCGCTGCTCTGCAAAACGTACCCCGGCTGGAGATTTCTCGGTCAAGTGAAGTCTTCTAACGGTGGAACGTCCGGCTATCTCTTGAGAGGCGTGGAGAGGAAAGGATTGGCAAGGGTGCTGTTGGCCTGCTTTTATGAGAAGTCGTTTGAGAGCACTTAGGGAAAACGAAGAATTATCAGAAGATGAGGGCATCACGTACGTTAAACAGAAGATTTTGGGGACGTTTTACTACACTACAGTGGATTCCTTTTTATCGTGAAATAAAAGAGATAAAAGGAGGAGGAATTAATGACGGCTGTTTTTTCTTTCGACTTTCGACTCTTTCCACTTACGACATGCATTGAAAATATGAAACTGAAATTTTAATAATTTTCAAAGCCAATGGAATTTTAAACTAAAGTAACCTAGTTTTAATGTTTTTTTGAATTTTTCAGAAGTATTCTCATTGAAATATCATGACTAAAAGGAATAAATAACACACATTTCTATTCTATTAATATTATTCATAGTTATTGTAGATACTAAATTATTTTTAGAGACTGTTTTAAGAAAGAAATTGTGTAAAAACACCGTTCAAAAAAATTAAAAATGTACAGAAAAAATACAAAGTGGATGGATCATCTTAAAAGGATGAACAACAAGAGATTGTCCAAGGAGGCGAATTACTGTATGCCATTCGGGAAAAAAATTGGAAAACCAAGAAAGCGATGGTCTTTGCTAGACTTTTCCGGATTATGCTATAATGCAGGTATCATCTCTTCTTCTTTTTCTTATGATGATGATGATGATTATGAGGAGGAGGAGGAGGAGGAGGAGGAGGAGGAGGGGAATAATGAATATAATATACTTTTCATTCTGTATCATCGGTAAGAAATGTGTTAACATAAAAAAATCAAGCTGTTTCTTTCTAACTGTAGTACTACTGTTGTAACAACAAATTGCTTTTAAAAGATAACAACATAACCCTCCCAATAATTTTGTTTGTTATCCCTATACCATTATGTGACAAGTACTAAACAAGCAGTGGCGTTTGAACAATAAAATCCAGTTCCCACAACACGAAACGTAACTACACATTCAAACATTCATGTATTCATAAAAAGTACCTAATTTGCTTTAATGTAGTGAATGTTAAACAGTAGCAGGTGTTTCACGCCACAGCAGCGTCCAGTAGCGTTGTATCTGTCAACAGCGGTCACCCTTATTGTGAAGCCGACACCACAATCAGAGTCACCAACCTCTGACAAACACCCGAGCGCGCCTAGCCCCCCCTCGGCGGCGGCGGCGGCGGCACGGCAGCCTGCGATGCCCGCCGGAAGAGGGAACGCACTTCCGGGGGTCGCGCTGCTGGCCGCGTTAACCAGCACACTTCCGGCCGTGACGACACAAGACGCACGAGGGGCGTAGGGGGCGGGGAGAGAGGATGTAGCGACGGTGACTGGCAAAGAAAGTTGTGGGCTTTAAGGATCGGTTTCACTTCGGTAAATTGAGTTAAATGGTGTTAGCCCTGTCCCTGAATCATCCTGTGAGATTTTACGGAAGATCAGTTGTTCAGGTGTTTCACTTAACGTAAAACTAAAGTACCTGCCGAAGTGTGGTTGCTCGATGAATTCCACTCGCAAAGGGTAGCGTGTCTAGTACGACTTGGCGATTGGGGGTTGTACGGGTTATGAAATTCAACAGTTATGATGGAGACAATCAAGTGGATGCTACATTAAACACAGCGCGCTGGGTCTTTACTAAAACATGAAACTTATGTCACAGTATTTTTCCGGTTTATATAGAAACTTCTTTTATCTCATAACCTTGGCTCTGAGACCGAAATATTCCTACAACAATTACTTCATTCACCGGTTTCAGCCGAAACGTTTCCGGTGACGACGGCAAGTCGCAGGAGGGAAGCGAGCGACGACGGAAAAGAAAGCTCAAGACTCAAAGAATCAGTTTCACCTCATTAAATTGTGTTTTCCTGTGCTCGTGCGGGCTTTGAACCAAGCTCTCTGAATTGGCGAAGATTCGCTGCTCGTACGTTTTACTCAACGAAAATTAAAATTGAGTTAAATTCGAAGATCTCGCAAACTCTCTTTGCAAAATAAATTAATCTACAAAATTGAAACTGGTGGGCGAATTCCACCTGGGAAAACAAGGTTTCTGATTACGTTCATAGTAAGAGTTGCGAATTGTGGGTGATGATAATCAGATAACCAGGAAGAGATGTTGACGCTGGATATGAAATAGCTTGATATTGAATGAAAAGGAATTATAAAGATTCAAAGCATTTACATATTAAATTGAATATAACGTGTGTAGCCGGTGAAAAGTCTGTATCAGGTAATCATTTTCAATTTATTTATTAACTGCATCACTTTTGTCAGCTTTGCAATAATATCCGTGGTGTTCCTACAACTTTTAATACATTAAGTAAGTATTATAGTAGATTATTCAGTTTTGAGAAGTGTATGAGAAGTGACCAGGAAAGTTTGACCCATACAACTATCTAGCTGAGTGGAAAACTCTTGTGACTACGTTAGATGTTCATGAACATCCGACGTATTTCATTTTATCCCACGGAAATGATTTGAGCTTAAGTGAAGCACATGAACAATTAATCGCGATATGACCGTATGGCACGTGACGTGCTGATGACAGTTGGTAGTGACACGTGCATACGATTGTGGCGGGGCAACGGCTAAAAATAAGGACATCAGTACGCCATCCGTAGCCTCTCCTAATGAAGCTAACAACGCGAAGAAATTCCACGTGATACATTCCTGTAGCTTTTTTCCACCAATAATTCCACCTGATATGGCCGCAAAATAAAATCATATATGGAGCACACCGAGTATTTCTGATCACTAATACACCATGAACCGGCCTAGAGATAGCATGTGCCACGTGCCTCCGGGCATGGAGTGAAATGGATCCTTGGCACATGGGATGCTGCCGGTAGAAATGTGGACACGCACGACGGTCGAATCGAGGCAATGGCCCGTGACACTGCAAGGGAGGCAAGCTCGTGCCTCAGCTGTAAAGATAATTTGTCATAACGACGCGAAGACATTAGCTAATGACGCGAAGTATATTTAAGTGAAATATTCGTGTTGTTGCAATGCATGACACAAAATACTTCCAGAAAATAAACTGATGCCGCAATTCCGAATGTTTCTATTCACTTAGTGATTAACGAAGAGATTTTGATTCAAAAATCGCTAGTGTCGCTAAACCATAAGCTGCAGATGTAGGAGCTGTTTCGATGTATAGGCATAGATTGGCTACATAATATGAGGCGTGCTAGTGACAGACCACTTACAACGTCGTGGCACCCTGAAATTAGGTAATCCATATGGGTAGTTTCGTAGTCCCGTACGCGCAGTGCATGTTTTTCATCGGGCGGTGGCGGTGACCTTCCCTCGCTAAATGGCGAGATCCGGCGCCGACCTATCGTCGACTAGCGGGGCTTTCCCCAACCAGATATCTCCCACCAGCAGGGCACCGCCCCATCCGGAACAAGTTCTAAGTCCTCGACCGGTCTTTCGGCATGTGTGGTAGTGTAGTGCATGTTAGTGTAAGTGTGTGTGTGTGTGTGTGTGTGTGTGTGTGTGTAAGGGAAGCGAATAGGACAAGGAAGAGGACGGAAAGATCGCGCGAGGTCCATGGCCCGTTTGTTAGGGTACTCCGGCATTCATCTGGAGTTGATCGGAGAAACCACGGAAAACTACCGATCAGAGCAGCCGGCCGCTAGACTTCTCCTCCAGACAGCGACTGAACTCGACCTAGCTGAAGAGCTAGTGTCGAAAATCCTGCCACCGTCGGGCCTCGAACCTAGGACCTCCCAGTCAGAGGCACTGCAGTGGCATCAATTGATGCACTGAGCCACCGCTCCGGGTACGATTTTTTGAGATGCGTCTTTTTTGCACCGGCGATATGTGCTGTGTGCGCAGTTGTACACGTCCGCGTGGCGCGCCGCGTGCTGATGACAGCAGCGGCACGCGTGACGTTCGCGACAAGGCAACGGCTAACAACCAGAAGGACGACGGGCGCATGCCGCTCTCTAAGGGGAAGCCACTCATAACGACGCGGCGCCAAGAAACGAGCTAATGATACGAGCGCAACGCAGCGCCAGCCGCCACCAGCAGCAGCAGCAGCACTTCCTGCCTGGCTTTCGCGAAACGGCCGCGCACGGGCGGCACAAAGGAGGCGGTCGGCGCGCTTCTGTGGAAACGTTTAACGCGCGGTATTCCGAACGCGTACGAGCACCGCAGGCGAAACGACGTCAAGGCGGAGACGTACGCTGCTTTGGCGGGGGCGAAAGGCGGGCAAAGTTCTCTTGCTCTCATCCTCCCTCCTTGCTTTCTCCCTTCTTCTCCTCTCTTTCCTTCTCCATCTCCCTCTCTCTCCCTTCCTCCTTTCCATCTCCTTCTCCCCTTCCCTCCTTTCCCTCCCTCTCTCCCTTCCTCCTTTCCATCTCTCTCCTCCTTTCCATGTCCCTCTCTCTCCCCTCCCTTTCCATTCCTCTCCCTCCTTTCCATTCCTTCCCTCCTTTCCATCTCCCTCTCCCTCCTTTCCATTCCCTCTCTCCCTCCTTTTTTCCATTCCCCTCTCCCTCCTTTCCATTCCCCTCTTCCTCCTTTCCATTCCCCTCCCTCCTCTCTTTAATTCCCTCTCTCTTCCTCCTTTTCATCTTCCTCCCTCTCCCTCATTTCCATCTCCCTCTCGCTCTCCCCTCTTCTGCTCTACTCCCTTTCTCTCTCCCCTTTTCTCAATCTCTCTAACGCTTCAATTTACATGATTCAAACACTTATGAAAAAGGCAAATGTTCGGCGGTTCATGTTCCATTCTACCCTTAATTTTATTTTCCATTTATGAAATTGAAAACATGCCAACCTACGAAGTTCGTAAGACGTCGGATGGTAATAAATTCATTTGTATGTATTCGTAGGTATTTTCAATTACCTCTTCTTATTTTACTGATATTCTTAAATTGCATTTTCCTCTTGTTTCTCCAAACCTTTTTCCTAAAATTTGTTTCAAAAACATATTTATTAATTTATCAATTGTTGTACCCGGTCAACGAAGCTGCAGTTGTAAATTTCGTTTTATTAAAGGAATATGTTTTTGTCGGATTTTTCCTTAATCGGGACCATAGTGCGACGGTCCCCTCCACTCTAAGTCGCCGTGCCGGCCGCGAAAATTGTTCCAAGGTGCGGTAATGACACAAGCTGGGTGAACGAACCAAGAGGCAACGCCAACGACGCCCTTTCAACAGTTCGGAACGCCGCCGCGCCGGGGCGATGGAGGTGGGGGCGGCGGCAGCGTGCTCGGAAATATAATGCATGCGAGTGCGAAAGTTGCACGCAACTGATGGCGAGATAAGCGTTTAATGCGGGCTTCGATTCAAACTTCGTGACTAGTGTGGGTGAAAGGGTGGAATTTTTGCTTCAATTACTTCGCTCATCTATGTTTGAAACGAGTTGTGAAGTGTGTACTCATCGCAATGGTAGTACCAGGCCTGTGGACCTTTTGTGTCTCCAAGCGATTAGGAACATAACGTAGTATTTGGGAGAGTTGCAAAATGTACACCTCATTACCAGAAGGGTTCAAACGATGTGTTATCAAAATGCATCAATCAGCTGAGCAGTTCTTCTCGGAACGAGATTCTTTTATTATTGTTATTAAAGAAGATAAAGGAAAGAAAACGTAAAAGAGTACAAAGGAATATTGTTTTGGAGTGAACGATATCGGTGAAAACCCGTCCGCGTAACTACCAAACTTTTTTCGTATATATTACACGTTCATCACTAATATGTGCTTACATAATTATTACTGTAAGGGCTAGTATCTATCTTCAGTTATCATTTAACATTCGGTTAATCAATCATTGCAATATCATTCACTTCTTACTTTTTTGTTAGTAATCCAGAGGTTTTTGTCCTTATATTTCATGCGAGGTAATATCAGAAATGTTTCACAATAACAAAACCTGATAACGCTCTATTTTGACAACGTCCGTCTTGTAGCCACATACGTATGCACGTCTTTTAAGCTAGAAGTGAAACGTAATAATCTACATCTGTTTTCAGAAGCTGTGTTACAGCGGAAGTTCATTAGACCTACGACACACAGACTATTTACGCGTTACGTTTTAACGCACCATTTCGAAATTTTAGTGAACGTGCGCATGCGCAGAGCGGCTTCCATTTTAGGATTCGGAAATCACACCGCGCATGCGCGTTGTCTCTAAAACTCCAAAATCGTTCCTCGAAAAGGCGCCTGTAACTCCGCCTTAAAGACGCACTGATATTGTGCGGGTGGCGCAATCGCGGCCAAAGAGCATCAGCAGGCAGCGATATCGAACGCCAGGGTACATGACTGCGCACGGCGGAGGGGGCGATGCTCGCCGGCAGCCGATGGTTATGGATGCGCACAGGTGTCGATCAACATTTCAGAGTATGTGCAGCGGTCGTTTTTTTCTGTGCGGGTGAGCCATAAGGCGGCTCCGCTGTAATTATACTGATAAGAACTAAAACAACTCAACAATGACTAACAAAACCTGTCTCACACCGTAACTTCGCAAAATCCACGCTTAAATCTCAATATCTACGAAATTTTTGCGATATCCATACAATTAGAATTCTATATTACGCACTAATCAATTCAAAACTGCAATATGGAATCCAAATAAGGGGAGGCACATTCAAGACGTATATTAAGAAACTAAGAATAAGTCATAACAAATTTATCCGTATTATCTATAAAAAGAATAAGACTGCTTCTTCATTTCCTCTTTACAAACAACTAAATATCTTACCATTACAACATATTTTTGTGTATAAAGTACTACAAATATATTACGTCAAAAGCGGAAATAATTTAACTGAGAGAATATTTCACAATTGCAGTACACGTAGTAAAGCCACTAATCAAATTAAAAAGCCCAAAATTCATAAATCTCTAATATCAAGAACCTCGGTGTTCATTGGGCCTCAAATATATAATCAATTACCATTAGCTCTGAAAAATAGTAAATCCTTAAATATTTTCAAACACAAGATAAAGATTTGGATTTTAAAACATGATGATAGTGATATAAACAAGTTAACTGAAATATTGCAATAAAAACTTTTTTGCTGTATAAATTAAATATAAATTCATTTATGTAAATATATATTTTGTCTAAGTAAATATACCTATTGTATCTCTGAAAATCTTCACTTATTGTATAATTTAAAGCTAGGTTTTTTATTTTGTATGTTCACAAAAACTTGTATTGTAAATGTTAAAAAATAAGAATATTGTAAAAAAAACACGCCACACATAAAAAAATACTATGTAGAAGTAGTCAGATAATAAATTATAAATTCAGTATTGCTAACAATCACAACTGGTTATCGATGGTTAGTAATTCCAAGAAACGACAATGTACATTATCTCTGTAAAACAAGTTGGGAATAAAAATTATTATTATTGTTATTATTAAAAAAAATCTCCATACACTCTCAACTCCGCTCCAGACCAGACAGAGTCGCGCGCTCGATCAGCTGGAAAACTTCGCCGCCATTTCCTGCATTTTCATTGTCTGAGACGCTTCCCGTTCCTGGGCCAAGATAAACGTTGACCGTCCTTCCCGTTCCCGTCGTGTTGTGAACCCTGTCTAAGATATCCGTCTTTCAACTTTCTTTAGTTTCCCGTTCGCGTAGCTGTTCCCGTTCGCGTAGCTATTCCCGTTCGCGTAGCTATTCCCGTTCATGTAGCTATTCCCGTTCGCGTAGCTGTTCCCGTTCGCGGGCTATTGTGTGGCGGCGTATCGCGTTGTGGCTCGGAGCGCGGGCGCGCACGAGGCCGCGAAGGCAGAAGCGCGGGCGGAGGCGGCGTCCCCGAGTCACGTGCGCCTCCCCCCTCCTCCCCCCCACCTCCTCGCAACGCCGCCGGCCCCGCCCCCGCCGCCGCTGGTTCAAGCCGCCGCCCCGACGCCACCGGTACACGTCGCCGCCGCACTCGCCACCGCCTCCACAGAGGGTTCGTGTCGCGCGTTTCTCCGACTCCATCCACAAAGGGCGAGAAGGACGCGACAAGGCACCCCCGTCGAAGGAAGGAATGGAAGGACCCCCTTTATCCCTTTTCGCTTTTATGGCAGACGAAACTGCCGAACACGTCGCTCAATATAATAGCCGGTTTTTTTCCAGCAGGTTGGTGGGGGAAATATAAAAAAAAAATAATTGCAGCGTTGTCATCGTTGTAATAAATTCATGCCCCACCCACCTGTTCAGACGTAAACTACCAATTCTGCTGCGTCCCTCCTCAAACTACTGTCACGTGCCTAGAGTATGACGCCCACGCTGTCACAAGGACCGCTTCCGCTGACCCACAAGCAGCCACCGTCTCTTGGACTTCGCGTCCCTTGCGCTAGGCCCTGTTTACGCTCCGTCACTCTCGTTTGGATATCCCACATTCCAGGTGCGATGACCATTGTCTCAACCCCGCCTCGCCGCTCGCGCCGCCCGCGTGTCGTCGCGCGGCCGGGAGCTGCGGCCGTCACCGCCGCCGTCTCCCTTCCGCGTCGTCCCCTCCACCAAGCGCGCGGCTTCTCCCGGGAGCCCCGCGCGCGCGCGCGCGCCGCGGAGCCCGAGTGCGCAGGCGCGGCCGGTCAGCTGTGGGGGTCGCTGACCTTGAGGGGGCGTGGCGCGGGCGGCCACGCTTCGCTGCCGCCCGCCCGCCCGCCCGCCCGCCCGCGCGCTCGCTCGCTCGCCCCGCCTGCTCTTCCCGCGCGCCCGCCCCGCCCGCGGCCGCTCTCCTGCCGCCACAGCCTCGTACACGCGCGCGCCCGCGCGGGCTCGGGTGAGCGAGCGAACGGGAGAGTGAGGGAGGGAGAGAGAGTGCTGGCGGGAGAGGAAGCAATCGGGCGAGTGGTTGAGAGAGCGAGCAGGAGAACAAATGAACGGGCAAGTGAGTGCGAGACGGAGCGAGCTGGAGAACAAGTGAACGGGCGTGCGCGTGTATGTGTATGTGTGAGTGTGAAAGTGTGAGTGTGTGAGTGAGAGAGAGAGAGGGAGAGAGAGAGTGAAAGCAAGCAAACGGGCGAGTACACGACAAAGCAAGCGTGCGGAGGAGCAAGCAAACGGGCGAGTAAATGAGAGAGCGAAATAACAAGCAAACTGTCGAGAAAATGAGAGAGCGAGAGAGCAAGCAGACAGGTGAGTAAATGAGAGAGCGAGAGAACAAAAAAACGGTCGAGAAAATGAGAGAGGGAGAGAGCAAGCAAACGGTCAAGTAAATGAGATAGCGAGAGAGTAAACAAACAGGCGAGTAAATGCAAAATCGGGAGAGCAAGCAAACGGGCGAGTAAATGAGAGAGCGGGGAAGGAAGCAAGCGGGCGAGTAAATGAGAGAGCAGCAAACGGGCGGGTAAATGAGAGAGCGGGGAAGGAAGCAAGCGGGCGAGTAAATGAGAGAGCAGCAAACGGGCGAGTAAATGAGAGATCGGGGAAGGAAGCAAACGGGCGAGTAAATGTGAGAGCGGGGAAGGAAGCAAACGGGCGAGTAAGTGACGGAGCCAGAGAGCACGTGCAGGGACGAGCGAGTGTGGGAGTGGGCAGCGGGGAGCAGCGGAAAAACACAGGGCAGGGCGAGTGGCGCGGGAGCAGCGGGATCCGGGCCCGGACGTGGGACGCCGAGCCGCGCCGCGCCGCGCCGCGCCGCGCCGTTCCGCCCGGCAGGCAGGCCTGCGGAGGGCCGTGGCGGGCGAGTGGCACCGACGCCGGACAACGGGCATTGCCAGCGGCGAGCGGTGCGAGAGGACGCGGCTATGGCTCGTGGCTAATGGAGCTGGGAAACCTGTGGCGAACTAGACTGAGTGTTGTGGCTGATAAAGGCGATGTGCGTTGTCGAGCTGGGGTGGATGGGGTCGAGCTTTGGCGGGCAATACCGAGCTGTGGAGAACGATGTCGATTGATTAATTGATTGGTTGTTAGTGATTCCGGGTGCGTCAACTACCGAGTCATTTGTCCCGTAAATGTAGTGCATGTTTTTCATCAGGAGATGGTGGTGATCTTCCCCCACTGGAGGGTGCGATCCGGCGCCGACCTACCGTCGCCTAGCGGGTTTTCCATAACCGGGTATCTCCCACCAGCGGGGCACCGCCCCAGCCGGGTCAAAATCTAAGTCCCCGACCTGTCTCCCGGCATGTGTAGTAGTGTCGTCCACGTAAGTGTAAGTGAGAACGGTGTCGAGCTGTGGTGAGGGGTGCTGAACTTGGGCGGGGGATATCGAGCTACGTCGGGAGGTATCGAGCTGCGGAGAACGGTTTCGAGCTCAGACGGACAGTGTCGAGTTGTAGTGAACGATGTCGAGCACTTGTGGGCAATGAGTGACGAGCTGGAGCAGGCAGTGTCGAGCTGGAGCGGGCAGTGTCGAGCTGGTCGCGAGATGTGGCCGGAGGAGACGGGGTGTGGCAACGTGGCGTGCAAATGGCGAAGGGGTCCGGAGGAGATGGGCTGTAGCCTCCGCGGGCCCGCCCTCTCCCCTCGGCCAATGGGTGGACGCGCGGGAGTACAACGGCCACTTGGCCTCCTGCACGCCGACGCTCTGCTGCCCGCGGGTACACAACGCAACCGCGCTGGTCGCTGCCAAGGGCACGCCTTAACGTCTTTTTTCGAAGAGGCAACACTCCGTGTCTGTACAAACGAGTACTATAGAGCGTTCAAAAAAACATTTCGCCTTTGGATAGTTTTATTTAGCAAATACCACCTGGGTTTTGTATATTGTAACTGTGTATTGGCAAATAGAGTTCAAAATATTGATTATTACCTATAAATGCACCAGATTTCGAACAAATTTCTAAATGAAATAGAATAAGCATGCAAGCAAGACCGTGGTAATTTCTTTTCTTGATTCATTTACATGCACATAAAAATGTGTCATTATGATTGAAAATTAGAATAAGATACGGCGAGACATTTGTATTCGTAATTATTTTGATAACACTTATTAAACGCGTCTCATATCGAACTGTGTACGTTATGTCCTAACCACTGTATGATTATCTGTACAATTTTATAATTTACAAATAAAAATAACACACATGATAACACTTCGAGTAAAGAAATACTAACGAACCACACTAAACATCAAGTAAGAGGTCTGTATCAGCATCAACGGTTCGACAAAATATTCTTCTGACTACCTGTTGACTAATATTATCTTCACATAAATAACAATTATCATTTCCTATTTGAAGTACAACGTTTTTTGTCATTAAAACACATTGAGCATTAAGAGACTGGTGAGTGACTGATAATGAAATGATAAACCATGCAACAGCCATTTCGTCAGGCAGGCAAAACACATGGCATCACACTACTCTAGCACGCGTAATAAACGTGTTGTCTTTGTAGAGATGCCAGTACTCTTGCATCAGGCATCGAATTCTCTGGAGTAACCTGCAGGGACTAGTGGACATGTTCACAATCCAAACACGATATAAAACTTGTACAAACGTGGGATATACAGCTTTCCTAATTAAAGAAAGAAAAGGAATGAAATGCACGTAAAAAAGAGACATAAGTAGATTACATGTTAAAGAACAGCGCGAACCAATCTCGGAAGCCGCTTTTACCGGTGTATGGCCGCAAACTGAGAACTTTACGCAGGGAGTGCGAATATGGCCTCACACCTTCAAACGAAGCTTGTAACCTAAGCTTGCAGCGGTTGTAATAATTTCGCGGTCGCATTATTCCCTCAAAATGTTCCACTGTGGAAACACTACTACCGCGACCGATTTGCAATCCACACGAGCCAAGTTCGCAAGCCCGGCTTGAAGGCAAGGTACTGGAACACATACGACCTCTGATATGACACTGGAACAGGTAGAAGGAGCACATACGAGCGGGTAAGTTTGCAAGCCCGGCTTAAAGGTGCACGGACCTCTGATATGTACTGGAACAGGTAGAACCAGAGCGAAGTTTGCAAGCCTGACTTCAAGACATGTACTGGAACGGGTAGAACAAGCCCGGCTTCATACGAGCCAAGTTTGCAAGTTTGCCCGGCTTGAAGGTGCACGGACCTCTGATATGTACTGGAACAGGTAGAACCATACGAGCGAAGTTTGCAAGCCCGGCTTGAAGGAGCACGGACCTCTGACATGTACTGGAACGGGTAGAACCATGAGCTAAGTTTCGTAAGCTCGGCTTGAAGGTGCACGACCTCGATATGTACTGGAACAGGTATAAACCATAGCGGGTTAGTTTGCAAGCCCGGCTTGAAGGAGCACGGACCTCTGACATGTACTGAACGTAGAACCATACGGAGCCAAGCTTCTTGTGCCCGGTTTGAAGGCACGGACCTCTGATATGTACTGGAACAGGTAGAACCATACGAGCGAAGTTTGCAAGCCCGGCTTGAAGGAGCACGGACCTCTGACATGTACTGGAACGGGTAGAACTATACGAGCCAAGTTTGCATGCCCGGCTTGAAGGCACGGACCTCTGATATGTACTGGAACAGGTAGAACCATACGAGCGAAGTTTGCAAGCCCGGCTTGAAGGAGCACGGACCTCTGACATGTACTGGAACGGGTAGAACCATACGAGCCAAGTTTGCAAGCCCGGCTTCAAGGTGCACAGACCTCTGATTTGTACTGGAACAGGTAGAACCATACGAGCGAAGTTTGCAAGCTTGGCTTGAAGGAGCACGGACCCCTTATCTGTAGTGGAACAGGTAGAAGGCTGCGCGGTCCTCCACACAGCCCGCGCGCCCCGCGGCCGCAGCCTCCACGAATCTCTTCCCCTCCCCTCTCTCCCCCCTCCCCCACGATCTGCTCCTCTCGCTGTGCTCGTTTTGTGTCCGCAGGTGACGTGGCGTCGTGTTTTGTTTTTGAAGAACCCTCTCCTTCCCCTCTCCCCCTCCCCGCCGCCGCAAGGCCAAGGCCCTTTTCCCTCTCGGGCCAGCTCCGGCCGGCAGAGCCGTTTGAGCAGAGCGGGCGAGCGGGCTACTCTAAATGGGAGTTTTATTGCTCCCTCTTTGTTCCTCCGGGGAGAGCCACTAAATAAACACGGGAAAAAGAAGACATGTCACAAAGCGGGGAGGAAAGGAAACCACAAACGTAGCGCACGGGGGAAGTGCAAGGGCACGCTCTGCTTTCAGGAATGGTATCATTTCGGAGCCACAAAAGCGATGCATAAATCATTCAAGGAAGAAGGAAATCGATGCGCCAGAGAAAGCTTCGTGTTGCTTCGCAGTAAAGAACGGGTTATGAGTGTCCATCCGTAGAGGCCGATCGTAAAAGCAGCGGACGGGCCACTTTCTGATGTAAAACACTGCGGTGAACGACTCACAAGGTCGTATCAGTCAATCAACTAAGTGTGAACTATTGTATGTTTTTTTTGCCAGAAAACGATTGGCTAAAAACAAGGTCAAGAGAGCAAAACAACTACTCTCAACATTCACTGTTTGGAATTCTCAAAAGGTGTTATGGCCCAAACGTACTACTTGTCATTAAATTACAATTTATGAATTAATTATTTAATTTCAAGGAAGCAGTAGAGCAACCGTCATCATCACACATTGAATGAGTTGGGTATGTGACATTAATTTTGCTAATAAAAGAACCCCCAAATATATTAAACTAATTCATATTTTCTGAAAATGTAAAAAGCAAAATTAGTAGCAATAAACACATTTGAAATTCCCAGTGTCCTTCCGTAGTTAGTACGTATTGAAACAACGCTCGATGTTAGTTTACGGTTCTATCGAGAATGCCTCACTCGCAGCAGCAATCGCTCCCGAGAAATTGGCCTCGTTAACAGCAAGGACCTTCAGAGGCCGCCTCGCCGACCGTGAACTTCCTCGGAGCCTCGCGCTCTCTGAGGTCTCGCGTGGAGCACATCTGGCCTCTTGACGAGCGCTCTGGAGAGTCCCATTACCCGCGATTCATTGTTTGCACAGCGCGTGCACGTAAGTAGACTCTTCTCTCCCCGCGCGCCCCACCCGCACCCCGGCAATGGGCTCACACGGGTGACCGCAAAGCCAACCGTAGCGTCGAGTACGGGACTCGCTACGTCATACGAGTGCGGCGACACCCGCCCCGCCCCGCCACGCCCCCTCGGACGTTAATGCCGCGCCTGCCAACTGCCGCTCTGCGCCGCGACCTCCACGCGACGCGGCGTCGTAAAGCGTGCGTGCGTGCGTACGCGCGCGCGTGGTGCGTTATTGCAGTGCGGCGTGCTACGCGGGCTGAAGGGCACGAAGCCTTAGCGGAAGGCTCGCGTTAGCGTATATACTACTTACTTGCCCCCGGTGCTAATTCACACAGGGAAACTCTGTGTAAATTTTTTTTCTTTTTCAGAACGGACACGATTCCAGAGCCGGTCTAGATAGTCAACGTAGCTAGAGCGTAAACCGACCAATACTTATCTGCAAATGGTCGCGTATACGAATCCAATGCTGAATATGCATGTTTGTTCTTTAATGTCCGTTTCATTTGCATTTCGGAAGGGCTTGGTTTCTGCTTGGAGATACCCCAGATTGGAGGAGACCGCAAGTCTATTCAGAGTCTTCAGTATACCCTTTCTTGAGATTTTGAAGGCAACATACTCTAGCTAGAAAACCCTTAAGAATGACAAGGAGAATGGAAACAATAAATGAAAAGAGGAAAGAAACAATGTAAGCAAGTCGAAAAAGTCAGAATGGAGGAAAAGTAAGAAAGGAAAGAGAAGAGAAGAGCTTCCCTCCGAGGCGCCTGCCAATTTGCATGTTCGCGAAGTGCCCCGGAGCGCCGCGCGAGACGGTCTGCGCCGAGCGGCTGCCAGCGCTGTGGAGCGGGACGCGGTCGCCGGCGCGGAGGCCTCGCTGCCAGCGCCTTGTGCGCGGTGCTTGCAGTTCTGGGCGCCTGCCCTGCCCTTCTTTGCCACGCTCCGCCCAGCCACGCTCTACCCCGCCACACTCCGCTCCGCCCCGCTCCGCCCCCCACCCCGCCACGCCACCCCCCTCCGCCACGCTCTTCCCGCCACGTTCTTCCCGCCACGCTCTTCCCCGCCATGCTCTTCCCCGCCACACTCTTCCCGCCACGCTCTTTCCCCGCCACGCTCTTCCTCGCCACGCTCTTCCCCGCCGCACTCCGCCGCGCTCTGCCCCGCCACGCTCTGCCCCGACACGCTCTGCCCCGACACGCTCTACCGCTCTTCCCCGCCACGCTCTCGCCACTCCCCCGCCACGCCACGCTCCGCCCCGCCACGCTCCGCCCCGCCACGCTCTGCCCCGCCACGCTCTGCCCCGCCACGCTCTGCCCCGCCACGCTCTGCCCCGCCACGCTCTCTCCGCCACGCTGTCCTGTCTCCCGACCGACTGCGCTTCCGCTTCCAGCTGCACGCCACGTCCGTCGCGCTCGACCGAACGGCGGCAACGGGGCTCGAAGCGCCGATCTCGCCAAGTTTGTCCACGGCCACATTCGAAATGTACATTCGAGTCCGGCGCACTTGCGGGATCCTGGGATCCTGAGGCAGGAGAAGGGCAATCTTCCACGGCTCAGGAGTCCCAAACGACAAGGACAAACATATACGCACAGGGCATGCAACTGTGTCCTAGGGCCGACATAAACAGGCGGGCGCGATCAAAATATTATCCTCGTACATGTAATATAATACATTAATGCAACCCGCGATGCATTTAGACATTCAGGGATTGCGAAGCAAAGGTGTCTGCAGGGGTAGTCAGAGCAGAGGCCGACCGTGTGATCAGAGGCGAAGTGAAAATGCTTAAATACACAAACTACCCTGGCAAACGGACCGAAACTTGTTACTGTGTACGAAATGTTGCATGATTAAGAATTGATATTTTTATAGATTGTTGAGATTACAGTAGTGACAACAGCTATGTAAACCGATTTACCTTAAACTAAAACCACATACGAGAGAGATAATACTTTGAAAATTTATTACTACTTTACGCCTTTTAATTTGTTGATTCAGAAACTAGACGATCTTTTAAGGGAAATTGTAAGAGAAAGTTTTGTACAAATATCTGTTAACAAAGAGTGGCGAAATTGTATCAAGAGAAGAAGAGTCTAAGTAAAATATATTTCATTCCTTCCAATACCAAGATCTGCATCCATGTACACGTGCCCCCCACATTCATCAAGTAAAATTTGGCAGTTAAATTGAAGGGACGTCATTTCACAAGCTGAGACGTGGGCGGTAAGATGGAGGTTGCAAGAACATCGGGGAGCGCAAATCGAAAAGACAATGCGCAAAATAGAAGAGTGTGCATAAAAAAATCCCAGACGGATGAGGATCAAAGCATTCACGTGCCTATCCCTGAGCAAATCTCATCGAGTCTTCATGTTCCTCAACGCGGGCAGCGCTGTCCGAGGTTGAGTGATTAATGAACCGCCTTAGAAGGCAGTGATCCGCCTCTTGACCTGCTCAAGGATGGGGGAGGAGGCACCGAGGATGACAAGGGGCGAAGGCAATGGTGTCGATTTCTAAAACTGATAGTAAGCTACAAAACTGCAGTGAGAATCAATGGCTTAGAACGAGGACACGCATGCTCGGGCATTAATTGAGAAGTGAGACGAAATTAAAAAAAGAAAAAAATAAGAAAGGAAAGTGTTAAGCTATCTGTTCTGTCTACAACAGACACGAACAAAAATTATAACCGTTAAAAAACCATGTCACTAGTGTGACGAAAGCAAAAACCACTTGCTATTAAATAAATGGCCGGGATGGTAACCGGATTTAAAATGGTTTGGGTTTTTAAAATTTCCATATTTCGTGCAATATTTTTACGCATGTTGAAAAGTACGTTTCTGGACTGAGTCGTAATGTAAAATGTATTTACACTTGGTAACCTTCAAGTACTTGAAGTAACTACACATTTCTGTACACCGATGCACGTAACACCCACCCCATTCTACAACAGAGAAGAATTTGATAAGATCGTCAAACTACACGCGAGTAATAACTTTAGATATGTCAGTGGTATGAACTGAATCTAGTGTTTAGAAAACCAGATAAAGCCCATGACGGGACTAAATGCCGGATCGACCTACTGAGATTGTTTCGTAACTATCACTGGTTTGCTTTTTAGTTCAAGTTCAAAAGTTTACACCATATAGACAGCGAACAGTCTCATGAATAACGTCCTCAGGTATTCAACACCACGCCTACATGACAGCTACAATAGTTATGATTAGTTCAAAAAATGTCGTGATGAATGGCGCATGTTGTCATCAGATACGTATAACAGGTCTGACAGTAGCTGGAAACCAAGAAATGTCATTCGTTGTCATTCATTCTCCCCTCATTTACTTACGCACCTTCCGTGTACGGCGGCGTCTCGGAGGAATGTCGCCCGCTGATACGCCAAAGTGGCAACAGCAGTTCGGAATCGTGGAACACGAGCGCGTCCGTTGGACGAGGTGGTGTGTCGCAATTCAAAACAAAATGTAAGAACTCCAAAAGAGAAGAGAGAGAAAGGAAAAGAAATGTCATCTCAAAAGTAAGGTGGAGGTCATAAGTTTACCACGTACAATCATCGTACATTATTCAGTAATACAAAGAACTTGGGTACGCAGTGAAAGAACAAACGGCGTTTAAAATAACATCCTATTAGGACTGAGGTTCGCTTTTGATCGTGGTTTTTGGTCAATTCATTCAATTTTTGTGATGGTGAATGCAGAGATGTTCTCAGTTTCGGTGTAATGATGTAAATTTTTCCCAACTCCATTTGCTTTATTGTTTCATTGGCACGTTAGTCATTTATTGACAAAAGGAAAAGATAAGCTTCTAAGCTGAAAAGGACGAAAGTAGATATGCAAACATGTACCGCCGGGGCAGTGAAACGTCGACGCCGAGTCTCGCCTCACGTGTCCGTGTGTGAACAACTCATTTTGCACGCCCTGCGCCGATCTCTTTGTTGCGGGCGCCGCGTGAAGGCCTGGAGGCCGTGAAACACGGGGCAGGCGACGGCGTCGCCGGCGCCGGGGACGCCTCGCGCCTGCGCAATGGCAGCGGCGTCTCCGGTGACGTCACAGGGTCGTTCACCCGCGATCGCGGAGCGCGAGCGCGCGCGATCCCGTTGCGTGCGGCGTGCGTGCGCGGTGCGTGCGTGCGCGCGCGCGGGGACGCCGCCGCCAACGCCGCCGCCGCTCCCGCTGCCCGAAACGGCCCACGCCCCGCGTCGCAACGCCGTCGGCGTCGGCCGCACGGTGTGCGCCCCTGGCCCGCCGCCCCGCCCCGCCCCGCCCCGCCCCCTCGCGGCGCTCAGAACGGCGCGTGCAGCCACCCCGCCTCACTACCCCCGCCCCGCTCTCTCTTTGCCCTTTCTCTCCCTTTCCCTCTTAATCCCTTTCTCTTTCTCTCTCTCTATCCATCCCTTTCTCTCTCTCTCTCTATCCCCTTTTCTCTCTCTCTATCCCCTTGTCTCTCTCCCTCTATCCCCTTGTCTCTCTATCCCCTTGTCTCTCTATCCCCTTGTCTCTCTCTCTCTATCCCCTTGTCTCTCTCTATCCATCCATTTTTCTCTCTCTCTCTATCCATCCATTTTTCTCTCTCTCTCTATCCATCCATTTTTCTCTCTCTCTCTATTCATCCATTTTTCTCTCTCTCTATCCATCCATTTTTCTCTCTCTCTATCCATCCATTTTTCTCTCTCTCTATCCATCCATTTTTCTCTCTCTCTATCCATCCATTTTTCTCTCTCTCTATCCATCCATTTTCTCTCTCTCTCTATCCATCCATTTTTCTCTCTCTCTATCCATCCATTTTTCTCTCTCTCTATCCATCCATTTTTCTCTCTCTCTATCGATCCATTTCTCTTTCTCTATCCATCCATTTCTCTCTCTCTCTATCCATCCATTTCTCTCTCTCTATCCATCCATTTCTCTCTCTCTATCCATCCATTTCTCTCTCTCTATCCATCCATTTCTCTCTCTCTATCCATCCATTTCTCTCTCTCCATCCATATCCCTTTCTCTCTCTATCCCTTTTTTCTATCCATATCCCTTTCTCTCTCTATCCCTTTCTCTCTCTATCCCCTTCTCTCTCTCTCTCTCTATCTCTCTCTCTCTCTCTCTCCCTTTCCGCCTCTGCCCTGCTGCAGGGCATTCATCCACCCCGGAGGTGCTGCGTTATCGAAGAGTAACGACGCTCTTCGCTTTATTGAGTAATGCGTTCAGATTTAATGCTCCACGCGAATTGTGGGGAGTACTCAGGGTTTCCCTTTGTTTCTTCCATCCTTTACGAGCAATCCCTCTCTGTAATGAACGTGAGATATTGAAAACAGAAGGTAAGCCGCTTTGTCTAGAGGTCTCATCGGTGCACCTACGAAGTCATTCCCAACATTCATGTTTCTTTTTATTGTAGGCTTCAATTACCTTGATTAATTTCTTTCTGATGTTTTTGAGGGCCTTTATGAATGGTTTTTATAGTACGTTTTTTTCCTTTCATTTCATTTGCCGCGTTTACTAATTTATGTCTGTCGCATTCCCAGTACTATGAAATTTGAGAGGATGCCTACTTTCATAGTATTCATTTCCGCATTACGAGTTGAAAGAAATACAATATCATGGAGCACGAGTTATTCCACGATCCTAAATACGTTTGTTTTCGCACTTTTGTGCAGACACGACTTGCAGCTCGTCACACTACCGTTGTTTCTCGGCCATAGAGCGCACGCGCCGTGGAATAAACATCCAACGCTGGACGGCAGAATCCGTGTGGACGGGAGAACAGGACTGTTGGCGCCGGAGCGGAGGTGACACCCGACCAAGGAGCCTCCATGGTTGTACCAGAGCGGCATTTGCCCCGCCCTATATACACCTTCCCCTCTCCGCTATCACCCCTCTCTTTTTCTCTTTTTCTCTTTCTCTCTTTCTCTCTTTGTCTCTCTCTCTCTTTTCCTCATTATGAATAATTAGTCAACAACAATTCAATGAAAACAAATACTTAACAATAAATATTTTAATTAGAAACAAAATTCTCCGGAATCGACCTTTATTCGAAAACAAACAAACAAACAAAAAACTCAAGTATATAGTGTCCTCATTCACACTATGTCTTCCGCGTGCCCTGTCTAAGTACTACATCGCTTCCGTTCTTTGTGCAGGCAGGCGCTTCGCTTTGTACCATTTCAGTTTCCCAGCCTCGGCGATGAGCTCCACGGAATAAACATACCAGGGAGTTTAGCGCGTGCGCGGGCTTCAAAACTGCAGTGCCCTGCGTCCACCACCACTCCCCTCCCACTGGATTATTTGTTACACAAGAAAACAATAAGTAAAAACATATGTAAATCGATAAAAATAATCTCAAAATAAATTATTCTATATGAAACTTCACATACAAAAAATGGAGAGTTCTGAATGCACCATATCGTTCGTAGGATGCAATATTGGCACAACTCAAAAAATACGAATTTTGAGTTAATGCACTCTCCAAAATTGCTGATGAGTCTACCGTCCAGCAGCAACAGCAGCATGTCTTACAGTACGGTATTCTACCAACAAATGGAAATGTGAATGTAAGAACGATGCATTTCAACACAAGGTGAAAACTTCAAATCCATTTATCTCAACACCTAGTTTTTTGCGTTGTGCCACTATTGCAGCTCACGAACGATATCTTGCCTTAACCTTAAAACCTACCAAGCACAATATTTCCACTCTGTGCAGCTATCCAGAACGTGGCCATTCACCCCCTCCTTTTTTCATTCCCTCTCCTTTTTTGGTTTCAGGGCCACTGTGCGCACGGGACAGAGAATGAATATCTGCACGGGTCAGCGGCAGGTTGCTCTGATCAATACCAGGCAAATGGGAGAGATACGTGGTTGAGGAAAACCCCGCTAGCCCACGGTAGGTCGGCGCTGGATTTCACCATCCAGCTGGATTTCACCATCGGCCCCTCCCGGTGAAAAAAGCATGCACTACACTTACAGTACTAATGATCTTAGCAGATGACGCGCCCGGAATCACAATCAATCAATCATCTAAAAACAAATTATTCTGTATAGAACATGACATGGCAGGGCGTTGAGAACTGTCCGGCACTGAGGCAACGGCGCCCATGGCTGGTCCCAGAGCCCCGCCCCCTCCCCCTCCCCCTCCCCCTCCCCGCCCCTCTCGCGGCGCGTGCGAGTCTTCCACGCACCGCCCACGCACCGCACGCGTCGGGCCGCCACCGCCGCCGCTGATGGAAGTCCGCTGTGCCGCTTGTTTGGACGCGAAGAAGCACTTTGGGAAAGAATGTGCGAAAGACCTGGACGTGGCCGCAAGCCTCGAGCCGAAGCGCTCGTTTGCATGAGGAACACGCACTGCGATGGGTTACCAGAGGATGCGTTAAGTGAAAAAAGTGGTTGCTCCCGTACGGCGTGTAACGGACGGTTTGATGAGAATAGGCGAAAAAATTGTATTAAGAAAATGGACGAGATTGTCTTATTAAAATTACTCGCCAAAAAGCATCTTAGGATGTTTAATATCATTTTATGTCAAAAGAACTTACTAATACAATGTTATGTCATTCTAATCGCAGCATATTCACTCGAGTTCTTCCGACGCTAAATCAGGAGGGATATAATTGAAATGATGGCCATCATTACTACAACGATTATGAAATGATCAAGTCCGCATTAAGGTCAGTTTTTTAGCATCGTTTATTTAAAAAACGTTATAATATATTTCTACTCTACGTACCTCATCATACTCGTAAATAATAAACAAATATTAGGCTCTTGTTCGAAGTGACATCTTAACAATTTGTGTGTAATCAGTTGCATTTCATTAATCATTATTCTATGCACAGTAAAACTCGTTATCTTGGTTCCAGATGTTTAAAGGAACCTAGTTAGATATTATTTTGACACAATGAGTTTGCTTTGGCGAATTCAAACCGTATAAGAACGGAAACGAAAAACTCGAGAACCGGAGGATTCGATCTATCGAAATTCGATGTGGGAGTAAAATTCGAATGCTCGAAATTCGAGGCATCTCGCATCGACTGTAATGCCTTGTTTGTTCTCCTCGGAATTCGTGAGGCCCCATGCGGAGGATTCCGATAGCCCTATCAACGGCAGCATCGCATTTCCAAGAAGCGGCAGCGGCCGTGCGGATCACCGGTCATCTGACGCGGGGGGGGGGGGGCGCCGGGGGAGGCAGATTGCCGGGTATGTGCGCTGGGTGGAAGCGGTCGGGTCGGTCCAGGGAAGCTGCAGGAGGTGCGAGACAGCAGGCTACATAAGATAGGGATAGCCAACGATACGAAAAAAGAAGGAAACAAGTCGATGAGAACAAGAAGAAAGCGGTAGCGAGTGCGTAAGGAGAAGAAGAGAGGAAACAAAAGAAAATAATACATTATGAACCCAAATAGTCGAATGAAACACAAAATTAAATGTAAAGAAAATGGAGACGAGAAAATGAAAAAAATTAAGTAGGGGTAATTTTAAAAAATGGACATGACAAATTTTGGAGAATATGATGACAAAGCAAAACAAAAGGGATCAAATGAAGCTGGTGATGAAGGAATACATGCCCAAGAAAAGGAAGGAGGAATTCGTACAAGAAGGTAGGCAACAATCCAGAACAGTAAGAGAAGAAAGAAAGAAAGAGAGAGAGGAGGAGGAGGAAACGAAGTGGAAGGAAAGAGGGGGTGGAGGCGGGTAGATGGTGAGAGAAAGGTGGAGGGATGATGGAGGGGATATGGGGCTAGAGAGAGAGAGAGAGAGAGTGAGAGAGAGAGAGAGTTGAAAAGAGAGAAAGGTAGTGAGAGAGAGTTAGAGAGAGAGAGAAAAACAAATAGTACGAGGGAGACAGTGAGAGAGAGGGAAGGGGGTGGGAGAGAGGGAGGTAAAAGGAGGATAGAAAAGTACGAGAGAGAGAGGGAAGGGAGAGAAGGATAGGAAGAGAAGATTTTGAGAGAGAGAGAGAGAGAGAGAGAGAGAGAGTTGAAGAGAGAGAAAAGTAGTGAGAGAGAGTTGAAGAGAGAGAAAGGTAGTGAGAGAGAGTTGAAAAGAGAAAAATGTAGTGAGAGAGAGAGAGAGTTGAAGAGAGAGAAAGGTAGTGAGAGAGAGAGATGAGAGAGAAACGTAGTGAGGGAGAGGGATATAGAGAGGGGGAAAAACAAGGATAGAAGAGTACGAACGAGACAGTGAGAAGAGAGAGGGAAGGGGTGGGAGAGAGGGAGGGAAAAGGAGGATAGAAGAGCACGAGAGAGAGAGAGAGAGAGAGGGGGGAGGGAGGAGGGCGAAGGACAGGCGGCGGGCAGGTTGGCAGAGGTCGGCGAACCGCGGCTGCGGGCGGGAACATTGATTGAGGCGCGGACGCAGGGCGAGCACGCACGGACCTTGGCCGGGGAGCCCTCCTCGCTTTCCGAGAAACAATTGCCGCCCACCAAATAGCCTTGTTCGCGCGCTGTTCGATGCGCGCGCCGCCCCAAATGGGAGACCCGCACGGCACGGGGCCATGGCCTCCACCTCTCGAGGAGATACAACTCTAGTATTTATTATTATTATTATTATTATTATTATTATTATTATTATTATTATTATTATTATTATTATTATTATTATTATTATTATTATTATTTTTACTTTCTCATCTTATTGATATATTTGAATGAATTGCACAGATATACAAAATCAAAGCACAAAACATCTATTTTTTAAAAAGAATTTATAATACATTGTTTCCCATGAATTTCCGTACTATCCTTGCTGTTGAAATAACAACTGCCTTCTGCATGGGTTTGTACAGGTCTTCATTCAAACCCAGTTGCTTAAGGCCCCCAATCAGACTCCTAGGGATGACTCCGGTGCTTGAAACAATTATCGGGATAATGTTGACTCTTTTCATATTCCACTGTTTCTCAACGGGTTCAACAAGATTTGCATATTTACTGATTTTTTCAGTGTATTTGCTTTGAATGTTGCCAGTATTTGGGGCGGCGCTAGAGAGAGAGAGAAATTATTATTATTATTATTATTATTATTATTATTATTATTATTATTATTATTATTATTATTATTATTATTATTTTCATTGACAGTAAGCACTTACTCATACATATGCCACTTCAATGTTGTCTCGATTGCTAATATATATGTCAAAGTTCTGCTCCAGTAACCGAGTTTTCTACGATAAAACAGTCAGAACCTACAATCACGGGCTCAAAAGATGAAATTAGTCACGGTCTAAATCGGTATATATTTCACCTTTCGAACAAACCATTAACACATTTCTGATAAACATTAATCATTTCTTTCTTTTTTTGTAAAAACGAAATTCAAGATAGAGCTTTTTTCATTATTCCTTCCCTTTGTCTCGTGTTAAATATTGATTTGTATGTAAAATACAAACATTTGCTGAATTAATTAAATGACTTAACGATTAGCAATGAAATAATCAAATAAATAATACCTCTCTAAAGATTGATGTATAAATGAAGATTGTGATAATAATGAATGGCTGTGGGTAGATAGTTTTCATGATACTGATATTACACTGCCTCGCAAAAAAGTCACGCAATGTTACAGCTGTCAAATGAAATGTTGCTTTTATTGCGGTTGTGCCATCCGGATAGCCTCAGACGTTTCAAATGTCACTTCCTCTTTCACCCTCAGATCCATTGAATTGAGAACCTCCGAAAAAAGAAAATACCTACCCTCTACAAGACCTAGACATTGCTTTCGAATCGAAGACCTTTCTGTGTCAATTTTTAGAGACGATCGTCGTTCCATGATGAAAGACATGGACGAACGGGATACGGCAGAAATACTATGTTCCGACTGCAATAAAACAGGACTCAGAAACGTTTTCTGCAACGAGGCAAATAGGATTCTAAAATCTTGGAAGGATTCACAAAGTTATTACATTATATACACACACATAGAAATATCTTGTGAGTTTTTGGATATTTTATGAAGTCTTTCAAATACTCTTTAATTCGAGAAACTGATTATCACATTCAAGTGTACAAATTCCAAGCATTCGTGGAATATCTGCAATAATAGTTTAATTACCACGCTAAGAACTTACTCTTGCAAGATTATTTCGCTATCAGTGATTATACCGCCTTATCAGCAACGAATACATGAAATTGTATTATCTATTTACCTAGCGTAAATAAATACATAGAAAAGTATCATTAATTTTTCATTTCCCGCTGAATAATGCCGTATCTTCCAGCAAACAGTATGTACCAACATGAAAATATCGTCAGGGAAATTTCGAATATTTGCTTCCCCAACAAAACTCGTGGTACAGAAAATACAGAGTTTAGTGTTCGTGGGTGCTAAACAAACAGAAAGGCGGTTCCTGATGCCGCACGGTGTGGTGTGGGCGGGGCTGAAAAGTGGAGGAAGGGAAGGGAGCGAGTCGGGGAGGCACGGGCGGACAGGGAGACGGGAGAACGAGAACGGGATGAGATAGGGGACGGGCGTGGAGACAGTCGTGGGGACGGTCGTGGGGACGGTCGTGGGGACGGTCGTGGGGACGGTCGTGGGGACGGTCGTGGGGACGGTCGTGGGGACGGTCGTGGGAACAGGCGTGGGGCCGGTCGTGGGGCCGGTCGTGGGGACGGTCGTGGGAACGGTCGTGGGAACGGTCGTGGGAACGGTCGTGGGGACGGTCGTGGGGACGGTCGTGGGGACGGGCAATGGAAACAGGCGATGGGGACATATGTGGGGAGATGCGAGAGGACAGGCAGGGGCGGCATGGATCGGAAGTGGAATTGAACAGGGCAGGAGGCGGGAGTGGTCGTGGCAGGCAGGGCGGGAGACTGCCTTAGATCGAAACAACGGCGTGTGACGGGGCCTGACGCGAGGTGGCGCAAGGGAGGCGCCACGTGGTCCCATCACGCCATCCGCGCCAGGTGGCGCAAGGGACATTTCCACGAAAGATACGCGCGCTCCGCGGTATCAACCGAATGACCTCTCAAGGGCTAAAAACAAAACCTCACAAGAAGCTATTAATCTAGGTAGTCTTTTGTTCCCACATCGCTTCCAATCGAGCGTTTTCTTGTGCACACCAACGTTGCTTTGACCGCACAACACAGTCGGAAACAGAATGGCCTCGTGGGTGTGGTCCAAACACGTGTCAAAACCCACAAATTTAATGAAATCAAATGAACCTATTTTAAAAAATGCGACTTATTCATTGAATTATTGAAGTTTGAAAAAAAACGTATAATTTATTCTTCCCCCGTGTGAGTCCGTTGATACAGGTGCTGAAAACAAAGAAAAAAATATTGATTTCCAATCCAATATCTAATCAATTATCGATCCCTCTGTGAAGTGACGGAACATAATTAGGAATAAATCACAAGTTCTTCGAATTCGAATGAAGACGACAGGAAGCGCGGTCGCCATCAAAGCGCCTGGTGCCACCTTTCAGATATTCCATTTAAATCTTCACTTCTGCCGTGTTTCTTTGTAGACTTGAAAAATTAATTAACATTTGGTCATAAGCAACTGACCTTCGTTCATTGTAATAAATTATTAGTCGCACCAGTAATAAAATCGCGACAGGATTCGGACACTTTATACGTATAAATGCCATACAAAATTTATGTTAATTCATATTCTGGAAGTGACATTCATCGTTCGTCAACTCTCGTTAGAAAAGCATTATCAGTAGAGCCACCCAGCCATCCAATAAAAGAGTAGCGGGCTCCTCGCAGAGACGAACGAACTCCCGCACAGGGCCCCGTGCAAGCGAAGCGCGGAGACGGAGAAATCGAGAATGAAGCGGCAGAGAGGGAGAAAGCTGGCGTGCAAATACTGGCGGAAAACAGGAGACGTCGTTGCGAGCGCCTTACGAGAGCGCGTCACTTGGCTTTCGCGAAGAGCGTTGCGGACGCAGGGGGGGGGGGGCGACATGGCATCGGCGAAGTCTGCGGGTATGGCTACGGTGGTGAAGACAGCGGATCTGGCGCCCGTGGTGACGGTTGATGGAAGCTGGAGGCTTCGATGTTGGTGGCGGCAGGACGAGGCGGGGACGAGGCGGGGACGAGGCGGGGACGAGGCGGGGACGAGGCGGGGACGAGGCGGGGACGAGGCGGGGACGAGGCGTGGGCGATGCGTGGGCGATGCGTGGGCGAGGCGTGGGCGAGGCGTGGGCGAGGCGTGGGCGAGGCGTGGGCGAGGCGTGGGCGAGGCGTGGGCGAGGCGTGGGCGAGGCGTGGGCGAGGCGTGGGCGAGGAGTGGGCGAGGAGTGGGCGACGCGTGGGCGAGGCATGGGCAAGGCGTGGGCGAGGCGTGGGCGAGGCGTGGGCGAGGCGTGGGCGAGGCGTGGGCGAGGCGTGGGCGAGGCGTGGGCGAGGCGTGGGCGAGGCGTGGGCGAGGCGTGGGCGAGGCGTGGGCGAGGCGTGGGCGAGGCGTGGGCGAGGCGTGGGCGAGGCGTGGGCGAGACGTGGGCGAGGCGTGGGCGAGGCGTGGGCGAGGCGTGGGGGGCGAGGCGGGGGCTTGAAGAGAAGGGCAGGGGGGCGGAGCAGGGAGCGAGGCAGGGACGAGGCGAGGACGAAGGCAGGGACGAAAGGTGGGAAGCGGGGACGAGGAGGAGGCAGGGACGAGGGGAGGCGGGGACGAGGCGGGGACGAGGTGGGACGGGGAGGGTGCTAGTGAACCCGCGTTTGTGGCGGTTGCGGTACCGTTGAAGTTGCGGGTGTGGCGATCGTGACTGAATCGAAGGAACTGGCGCTATGTAGTAGAGATGATAGTAGAGACTGTGTCGGAAGCTGTCTTGGGGGCTTCGGTGCTGGTGGCAGCAGCAGGACGAGCCAGGACGAGATGGAGATGAGGAGGGGAATAGGCGGGGACGGGGCTAACAAATCCATGTTGGTGGCGGCTGCATTGAAGACAGCGTTGGTGACGTAGTCGGCAGAGACGGCGCCCGTAGTGACGGAGGCGGAAGTTGTGTTGGTGGAATCAGTGCTGGTGGCAGCAGGACGGAGCGGGACGGGGCGAGTAAGGGCGACGGCGGTGATGGGGGCGATGGTGGTTGTGGCAGGGTGCAGTTCAGGCGGACCTTTGAAGTTGTGGCGGCGGTGTTGGTTGCAGCAGGTGCGGTCGGGGGCAGCGGCGCTGTGGATGGCGGCGGGGGCGTCACTGACGGGGGCTGGGGGAAGCGGGTGCCAGGGTGCCGGGGGCAGGCCACGCCCGTCAGCGCTGCTCCGCGACGGGCAGCGGCCCAGTGAAAGTGAATTGCTGGCCTGTGTACCCGCGCTTCGCACAATGCTTCCTGGGTGAGCGGCGATGTTTCGCTCACAATGCCTTGAAGAGGTGGAGCAGTTAACTGAAAATATCTCGAGATCAATCTTGAACATCGCGCTTAATTAGTATAATGGGCAGCCTAAATGATTGTGGCGTAAATTTTCTTTTGTTATTCAACAAACGTTTTTAAAAATAATGATTTTCATACATTTCAAATTCAAGTGCTTACGTGAAAGCAAATGACAGTTCTAATTAAGAAGAGAACTACAGATTAAAATTTAAAAACATATAGAAAAAGAAATCTGAATGGGATAAGTAAATGGAGGTTTAGATGTCCGACATTTAACGAGATGACGAAACTTGGGTCTAAAGAACAGGTGAGAGGAGAGCAGTATGAGAGCCAAAAAAACAAAATTAAAAATTAAAAAAGGATTTTAAAAAACTTAAAAGAGTGGGAAACAATAAGAAAGCCGATACCAGCATTAACAACTAGACATGTTGCGATTCTAGAGATCCTAGATAACCTAGCTGTGTACACTATATCTGAGAGCATGTCACGGCGCGAACGAAACAAGGTAACGTACTTGTACTTACGGGAAACAAAAAGACAACGAAAGAGAAGGCGATGTATCGTGGCAATATAGGATGATTAAACAAGTTTATATACTTGAAAGTTACACGCACGTGCCAGCAATCCCGTCGCAGAAAATATTATCCTGGTCGTCCAGTGACTTTGAAGGTTGCTTACGAATGCTATACCCGCAATATACTAAAAACTTTTGTATCCGGGAATATGCTTTTTGGAATTAAATAGCTCACTTATTACAAAATACAGTACTACACAAAAAATTTTGATTTCTGAAACCCAAACTCTCCTTCCTGGAACGATCAAAGAGAAATTCGTTTCATTTCAAGTATACAAATCATTAAAAAATATGAGTTTTGCTAGTCTGTCCAAGGAATGAATGTTATGTTTTTCAAGGTAAGTTACATGACTTTTTTCCCTACACACGAAATTTTCCAATCAATAAATGGAGTTTGATGATTCAAGAATAAAAATGATCTGTTTTCAGGGCGTGATACAGTTCTGATGAAGTTACTTAAAACCCACCCATCTCTGAATATATCCGCATGAACAATCTAACAAATTCTTATGTAAATAAAGGCAAATTCCTTTTGGAGCAGTCTGTTTTTACGTAATGTATAGTACTCAATTATTGGCATTTGTTGTAATGCACATGAGCGGCGACACTACACGTCGCGAAGGAGCAAGTATTGATGATCCAAAGAAGAGGGATGACTCGATTCAATGTTATTTTGTTACGTGGCGAGACTCAGGCCATCAGGCGAGGCCTTCCTTCAATTTCCTTCTTTCACCATCTAGTGGAGAAAGAAGGTATCACTTGGGCGACGAAACGGCTGATTTTGAATTTTAGTTAAGACGGTTCTTTTTGTCTTGAGGATCATTTTCATGCTATAAATCTACAACATGGAGTAGTCGGCTTCACTTCTCCGAAGGAAGGCGCACGAAGGATTTTTTTCACTCTTAAAAATCCCAGGGCATATCCTTCGATTGGGTTTAAACCCGCAAACCTGGGAAAACAGCCCTCTATGCTAAGCGTTATATAGTAAAATCTGTCTAAGCCGGAATCGATAGGGGCACAAACAAATTCCAGTTTAAGGAGGTTTCCGTTTTATTCAAGGTTGTCCATTTTATGGCACTTGTGATAATGATTGATATTTCTGTCCTGAAAGTAGTAAAATACATGATTTTATAATAATCAAAATACATTATCATGTAACGTATTTATGGAAGAAACCACCAATAAATGAATATTAAACGCTCTTCATTGAAAGCTTGTAAATTGAAAAATACACATCTTACTGGCTGTTTTTTTACTGTGCAAAATGCCATCTACCTTCACGGGTCGGAGAAATTTTCCGGTTAAGGCAGGTTTCCGGTTTGTACAGGTTCCAGTTTAGACAGGTTTTACTGTACTACCGTAGGTGATCGATGAGGTACTCACCGTTGAGGTGCGGCGAGTGGGGCGAGCAGGAGAGGCTCATGAGCACGAGCGCCGCCGTGCACTCGTCCATGAAGTCCAGGCCCAGGCCGCCGATGCCCGGGTCGTCGTGGGACGAGCTGGGCCGCCGCTTGCGGGACCTGCGCAATCCGCGAGGCGAGCGTCAGTCGGCGACACAACTCACACAGCGCGAGAACAATGCAACTCGTTTCTTTGTCCACCAGGAAGACGTAGGAGAGGAGCGGAGGCCGAGGACGGGTATTTGACAGACGCAAGGCCAAGGTGGGCCCACAGGTTGATGGATAACTCACTCTGGCTGATAGAGTCAGACACACACCGCGGTTCACTCATTCAGGCTGTCAGTTAAATCTATTCAAACGGCATGTAACTGATACACATACAAATTCCGTTATCGAATCAATGTCTCAAATAGATCTAACTCTTTCATATAAGTGAATAAATAATTTAAGCAATAAAATAAACATAAAAATTAATAAATAAAATAAATTAATTTATAAAATAAATAAATAAATGTCACTATTTCTGATGTGGCTCCAGCATTGTGCCTTTTCATCCGCTTGACAACAACACTGTTACCTGATTTGACCTGTCGTGATTAGGTAAAGGAAAATTAAGTACTCGATTACGTAAAATGTACTTCTATCTTGAATAAAATATTTTTTTTAATCAACCTGGTACAAGTACACTAGTACCCAAGACTAAAGTATAGTAAAGTATTCTTTGGCAAGCACTTTTTCTCACAATTCTTCCACTTTTTGAAAATGAGAAAATTGCATATATTAATAAGTAAAGGTATTATATACTGATTCATACTACTTCCGGCGCCCATATATTTCGTAAATTCTCCTAGAATACACTTGAATAAAATAATTTATAAATTAACCTACACCAAGAGTAAAGTATATTCTTCTATCCACGTTTTCGTTTACTCGAATTCTTCCACTTTTGGAAAGGGAGAAAATCGCATGTTTTACGTGAAGGTGATACACTGATGCATTGTTCTCCCTGTACCCATACATTTTGTAAATTCCCTACAACACAGTACACAGAAGGACGACCTCTGCTTGCTCGGTCAGACACACCACGCTGAATCGGAACTTACAAACCGTATTAACCATTGGACAGTTTCCGCATTTCGGTAAATCACGGGCCAACCAGATTTCGCTGCACTTTTTCCGTCGCAGCGCAATATTCCTGGAAAGCGTGTCACACATCCCGTCGTCTGCTTTCGCACTTCTTCCGCTTTGCGTCGCCACCGCCGACTTCTTCCACGTAAGGCGGAACCACGGGTGCAACGCCATCCCGACCGGCGACGCGGCGGTGGCACACGACGCGCTGACGCACACACGCACGCACACACGCACGCACGCACGAGGCACCCCTCGCGAGCGGCTACGAGGAAGGCCGCTTCGACACTTCTCGAAAACATCACTTCCCGTTCCATTTCTGGAACTCGTAAAGTCAAATACTCAGCCTCGGTTTTCTTCCAGTACTTAACGAAAGTTACAATTATTGAGGTATTTTCGTTACGGTTCGTGCAAGTAAAAAATTAATACCTACCTTGCGTAGAAAATTGTTTTATTCTAATACGATACGCAACAACGAAGTTTATAGTTACTTCTAAGTGAGAAAAACTACGTTTTTTATTAACATTGTTTTAAACATTCGCGGTTGTAACGAAAATTGCATTGTAACATTATTCCTTCACTTAAATTACAATAATGATGCTGATTAATAAAAAATCAAACGCAATTATTTGAGTTTAAGATATAATCCTGTTGTTCATACTTATGAAATAGACCGACATGTGACGGCAAAGGAGTATAGATTGGGAAAAGTGAACTTCTGAGAAGCGAAAGAAGAAGAAATGATAAAATGACGAGAACACGGTGTGTAAAAAAAGAGGCGGTAAGAAAGATGAGGTGAAAGGGTAGAGAAATGGAAACTGAATACAGTTCAGAGGTAAGGACTGTAAAAATCAAAAATGTTTTCAAACATAGACAGCATGCTGCAAAGAGCGACCAATACACTGAAAAACGAGACGAGAGATGCACAGAGGGATAGGAACCAATGAAAAAAACATGGTGAAAAGATATAGACCGACACACGGAGGAAAGAGCGAGATAGCAAATCACAGTAAATTGACAAGGACTGAAGGAAAGAAAAACAGAAAGAGAAACACGAGAGAATGTACACTGCAACAGATGAGAATGACACGTGACAGGGAGTGACGCCAGGGGGTAGAACGCGAAAGGATAGAACGCGAAAGGATAAAAAGCGAAAGGATAGAACGCAAAAGGATAGAACGCAAAAGGATAGAACGCAAAAGGATAGAACGCAAAAGGATAGAACGCAAAAGGATAGAACGCAAAAGGATAGAACGCAAAAGGATAGAACGCAAAAGGATAGAACGCAAAAGGATAGAACGCAAAAGGATAGAACGCAAAAGGATAGAACGCAAAAGGATAGAACGCAAAAGGATAGAACGCAAATAGAACGCGAAAGGATAACGCAAAAGGATAGAACGCAAAAGGATAGAACGCAAAAGGATAGAACGCAAAAGGGTAGAACGCGAAAGGATAGAACGCGAAAGTATAGAACACGAAAGGGTAGAACGCTGAAGAGTAGAACGCTGGAGAGTAGAACGCGAGAGAGTAGAATGTCAAATAATATAACGTAACAGAGAGGGGCTGTAATGGGTGAGTGGGTGCTGGAGGAGGGCCGCGACGTGACACAACATAGGTGCGGCAGGCGGACGCAGAGGCTCAGTCAGGGGGCCAAACGAAGGCGGGTGGGAGGGGGGTTAGAAGCGCGGGGCGGGGAGTGGTTCCAGATGACCATTTCCGAGCATCAAAATTTCCCTTTGATCCCCGCTCTCTCCACGGCCTAGCGTGAGCGGGGACTCCCCGAGGCCACCAAATAATTGAAGAGCTGCATTCTGTCGCAAGGCGCAGCTTGCTGGCGGCTCCCCCGGCAAACTCTCTCTGCTATCTCCGCCAAATACCGCCTAATGGCCGTTGGGGAAAGGGAGATTGGAAACAGGTAGTTGGGAGTTTTTGCACCCTCAAACGTTAAGCAATCGAAAAACACTATCGATCTTCTGCGCATGCGCAGTTGAAGTTTCGCATCACTTTTGTGCAACTGCGCATGCGCAGTTCAACTTTTGCATCACGTTCGTGCATCTGCGCATCGCAGAAGATCGAGATTGCAATCGATTGCTGCCCGTTAAGGCGTGCAAAAACTCCCTAATCAGTGAAACCATATTGCGGGGATATGTCATTCAGTCAACCCCTCTACCTACTTTTAATTATTTTTCCATATTTATAATCTACGTTGTTTTCGACTTGAGAAAATATTATGTGTCTCCAATGTGCGTTCGAAATAATGCTTGTATGTCATTTATTGATTCATATATTGGCAAATTGTATATTTGTGTGCGTACATATGTATGTAGGAGCAGCGAATCCGGAAAATATTTCAGGAGGATGAGGAGGCAATTTCATTCCGCTAACCATTCCCATTAATTTATTCAAGATAAATGATCCTTTTTAAGAATGTGCATTTCTTCTTGAAATGACATCTGCCCGGTCTTAATGGGAATGTTAATCTTAACACTCTTTTGTACTGTGCTACGACAGATGTGAGGAAACTGTTTTGAAAACATTGAAACACTCAACAAAAATTGTCGGGATGAGCACGCGCTGCCAAACAAGACGTGGTTAATAGAGTTCCTTGCAGGGTGAGAGAGAAAGGAACTACCGCCGATAAAAAAAGAACGAAGTCAATACACTTTCAGGAAAATAGCAATTGCGTAGCGAGTGACATTCGAACACAGAAATTAACCACTATCCTAAAAGCTAACTCGTGTAACGATAACGCGTATCGTTGTAGCATCTGAGCATCACTTTCGAAGCGCAACTGCAGGAGAGAAAGTGCCAGATGCTTAGCAGAACTGTACACGTGACGTTACGAGATATTACCCGAGTTACATACTTCAAATGCACAACGAGAAGTTTGAAGAAAAGAAAACGCACCGTCGGTAAGCATACGGGAAAAGAAAGCCTGTAAAAACGTCTGACGGCGCTTCTGCTTTCCTAATGGCTAAAAGAGAGCTACGGCCAAGAGCGCGCTCCCAAAGCAGCATTTCCGCATCCCGACTGTCGAGGGTAACTTTGTCTCGGTTATTTCTTCAAAGGGCTCCTGGAAGCACGAAAATTCTAATCCATCTCTTGATTGTGTTGTCTTCCACTTTGTTTCCCACCGACGGAGTTTGCTTGCGGTCGTCTTCAGCGACCGTGAGGTGGACCTCGGCGACACAAAGGAAAGTCTTTTCAGTCGATAAATTTTCACAAAATGCCTTTTTTTTCCTCGGACACAAGAAGGCAACCTAATATTCTCTGCAACTTGGAATGAGCGGATGTCTAATGTAATGAAAAAAGAAACAACTGTTCTCCGCACAATAACGATGATAAAATACGAAAAATAATATTTTCATGTGATTTTGTAGGATGGATAATAAAAGGAAATGCATCGAAAAGAAACTGAAGAACACATCAAAAGAAAAATTAATTGGAGGTGAAGTGTACACGCGCATTTCGAAATTCCTCGGTGACACTTTTCTTCTCAATAGAGAACTTTCTGGAAAGAATTTATGGGATAGATTTTATCAATTAGCGACACATTGAAGAAGAACTCTCACGTAAACAAATAAATTGCTTGTTATTACAAAATACATAAATAAATTAGAGGAAGCGTTTCGTTGTTCTCAATAAAAAGTTATTAAAGTAATGAAGACTGAGTACTGCTTACAATGTCAAATCACAAAATGAACATTGTTATATTGAGTTATATTAAATTGTAGTTTTATTGATTGAAAACAAGGAGTCTTTCAATTGAAGAACATTTTTATATGTTGCTTGTGTAATTTACAAAGTTTCGTGTAAATTGAGACTTGGCCTAATTGAGAAATGTTCGTACGACAACCTTCCTGTTAACCATTTTTCTGGGATATCTTATGAAAAACTTGTATTGAGATATCTGACCACGATATCCTCCCTACTTAATGAAGGACATAATTGTTGCATCTGCGGAACTCTCACGTGGTTAATACTCGTATTTCCATTATACAACTTCGCAATACCACAGAAATATTAACACCTGATACGGAATTCTAAGGGAAGCTGTTATCGTCGAATCTGCCGGTGTTATTTAGGTCAGCATTACCAAATTACGTAACAAATCATTCTTGGGCCATCTTATGGAAACAGCAGAACGGGGTCCCGCCCAAGAGTGACAACCGACATCCACAGTAGCGAGACGAAAGGAGGCACGCCCGGTGGTAGAACCGGCGTCCGGAGCCGCAGTTTCCGGTGCGGGTGGCGGCGGTGGTGGAGATGGTGGTCGCGGTGGCGGTTGCGACGGTGGCGATGGCAGCGATGGAGTTGGCGGCGGCGGCGGCAGCGGCAGCGGCGGCGGCGACGGTGGCAATGGTGACAGCGGAAGTGGAGGCAAAGGAGGCAACGGTGGTGGCGGTGCTCGCGATGGTGACGGATGAGGCGGCAGAGGTGGCGGACGCGGCGACATCGGTGGAGGTAGTGGCGACGGAGACAACAGTGAAGGCGGTGGTGGCTGTGACGACGGTGGCGACGGTGGCAATGGGGGCGGCGGAAGTGGAGGCAGCGGTGGCGGCGATGGTGGCGGTCGAGGCAGCACAGGAGGCTGCGGCATCGGTAGCGGTGGTGGCGGCGGAGGCGGCAGAGGAGGCAGCGATGGCGGTGGCGGCGACGGAGTTGACGGCGGCAGCAGCGGCGATGGCGGTGGTGGCAGTGGCGACGGTGGCAATGGTGGTGGCGGCGGAAGTGGTGGCAAAGGTGGCAGCGATGGTGGCGGTGGTGATGATGGTGGCGATGGTGGCGACTGAGGCGGCAGAGGAGACGGAGGCGGCGGCGACGGTGGCAGCGGTGGCGGCATCGATGGCAGTAGTGACGATGGCGATGGTGGAGGCGAAGACGGTGGCGGTGGCGACGGCGACGATGGTGGCGATGGTGGAAGAAGGTGGTGGCGATGGGGACGGTGGCGACGGCGGAGTTGGCGAAGGCGGCGGTGCGTATCTAGGCGCGTTACTGCGGCGCCGGCGTCGTGGCCCGCTACTCTTGACACACATCGACGCCGGCTGCGTCGGTTGGCGCCGGCCTTCGCGGGGCGCGGGCCGCAGGGGGCGTCTCTCCCACGGGCCGCACTGGGCCGAAATAAGCCGCAAGCCATTGCACGCCCATCGACGGCCGGGACAGGCGAGAACCCTAAACGAGTAGCTACCCTCCAGATGCACAAATTGACACTTTAGAGACTTTGATCGCAGTTCTGGAGACGAGGGTGGTAAAGGGTATTATGTCGCTGATCTTAACATATGACTTGACTCCGGAACTCGAAAACAGTTGAGTGCGTCTTTTTATTTAATATTTGAACACATTGTAAACAAAACGTGCTGTATCACAACTTGTATTTCGTAGTAATTGAAAAGAAAATACAATACTGCAAACTAAGAAAAAATTGCTGTTTTTTATGCCACTTCTCAAAAGGTAGCTTCACAAAACGGGATGATCCGTTCGTTACCCGGATAAGAAAAATATAATTTCTGTAAGTGGCAACTTCGTCACGAAAATGTATTTTGAACGGCCATCCTCCCAATTAATTAAGCGAAAGCGGAACACCCAAACGAAGCTACCTTTTCTTCGTATTCGTACCACTACGTCGCCTGCACCACCCGGGCGTTCGGGCCCACTGGCCCTCTGGGCCGCGCGCCCGCATCGCGTCCGCCCGCGGCCGCCGTGCGCCACGCGTCGCCACCGGCGCCCTGCTCTTGGCCTCGTCCCGCTCGCGGCCCCGCCCCCGCCCCGCCCCCGCCCCGCGCACGCGGGCGCCGCCGCCGCCGCCGCCGGCGCGCGCGCGGAGGAGTGGCGTAAGGGCGCTTGCGCCACTCGCCCGCGCCGCGCGAAAGTGCGCCACCGCCTCCGCCGCCGTGCGTACGGGCGTGACGAGGCGGGGGCGGGGCGCCGCCCCCGCCGCCGCTCGCGAAACGGCCGTCGCGGTGACGCGGCGGTCGTGGCGGCGGAAAGTGCGAGGTAAAAGTGACGGCGAAGGGGGCGGGGCACGATAGCATCCGCTACGGGTTGATAGCTTAGTGATACCGGGTGCTTTAATTACTCAGGTCACTAGTCTCGTAAGTGTAGTGCATGTTTTATCCCGGGAGGGGATCTTCCTGAGCTGGATGGTGAGATTCGGCGTCGACCTAACCGTCCACTTGCGGGAATTTTACCAACCACGAGTCTGCCACTAGTGGGGCACCGCCCCACCCGGGGCATGTGCGATTAAATAGAATGTAATAAAAGAAACACCAAGACACTGCGAAAAATGAATCAATTTAAAAGAAGTGCATGGAATGTCAAGGGATGTGCCCAGTAAATAAGGAAAGGAGACAACGCAATAAGCAGCTATGAGCAAGGTGAAGATGTCTGGGAAGAGATTAAGGCAACAAACACCGCGTCGTTAATCCTACTGGCGCGAAGGAGTGGCCACGAATGTTGACGACAAACATCGTCATATGGAAACCAGATATTAGCCCGTTTTCCTTGATATTACTCGTTAGCTTATTCTCTTGAAGGCCTGCCTAGAAATAGCCTTATACACGTTATCACCGCTTAGCCGGCATCTCGCGGGGGTGAGGTGGCTGAAAGCGAGCGCGAGCGTGGGCGGCAGCGCTGGCGGTGGCGGTGGCGGTGGCGCCGGCCCAGCAGCTGCGGTTTGCAAAAGTGGCACACCGCCGCCGCCGTTGCCCAAGAGCCGCCGCCGCCGGTATGCGGCTTATGCCAGGCGCGCGCCGCGTCGCGAGGCGTCGCCACTTCGCCGGCCGGCTTTTGCGGCGCGCCCGCACGCGTGCCGGCCGGCGGCGGCGGCGGCGGCGGGGCCAACGCTGGGGGCAGCGCCCATCGAGGTGTGGTGTCGATGACGGTGGGGACGACCACATGACGATGGTGGTGATGCTAACGACGATGGCAATAAATATAATGACAATGAAGAAGAAGATGACAATGAAGAAGAAGAAGAAGATGACAATGAAGAAGAAGAAGATGACAATGAAGAAGAAGATGACAATGAAGAAGAAGAAGAAGATGGAAAATATGACGATGATGGCAGTAAATATGTCGATGATGGCAGTAAGTATGTCGATGATGGCAGTAAATATGTCGATGATGGCAATAAATATGTCGATGATGGCAGTAAATATGACGATGAAGACAGTAAATATGACGATGAAGACAGTAAATATGACGATGAAGACAGTAAATATGACGATGAAGACAGTAAATATGACGATGAAGACAGTAAATATGACGATGAAGACAGTAAATATGACGATGAAAACAGTAAATATGACGATGATGACAGTCAATATTACGATGATGGTAGTCAATATGACGATGACAGTCAGTATGACGATGACAATAATGATGACGATGATAATAAAGATGACGATGACAGTAAAGATGACGATGATAGATGAAATCGACTTTGATAACTGTGACAATGACGGTAACAACGAATACAGTAATTGATGTCGGTGATGCCGGATGATGACGGTAACTACGAATAAGGTGACGGTGATAATGTCGGAGAGGATCGGCGGTGATGGTGACAGCGGTGATAGTGATAGTGACAGTGGTAGTGGCGGTGGCGGTGGTGGTGGCGGCGGAGCGAGCTGACGCGTCGCGGCGCCACCGCAAGCGACATTTGCGTCACGCAAACCACCTCCGCCTTCGCTGCCGGCCAAGGAGTGATGCTGTTGGCCTATTTCTTCGGGATGACCTCCCAAGTTTACACACTCTTGGATATGTCACGAAATTGCTAGTTAAAAAGTGGGCCAGATATCAAAGCCAGTGACTAACACAGTTTATGATATTGTATTCAGTTCTGGTAATTATTACGATACTGTAATGACGAACTACACATTAGAAGTGGCACACGCCCGCATTCTAAACTCTTCGACCACGTAAAAGCATGCGGTACAAGTGCTAAGTTTCAATCACCACTGGATTCTGGCTTTTCAGTCATTAAAGGAATGCTCCAACAACAGGCGTACATACTGAGGAGTTACGAGGCAGTCAATTTCCTTGTTTAGCCCTAGATCAATTGTTTCAATGACGGTCTTCATGTCTGTTTTGAGACAAATATTGAGAGGGGAATTAGTCATTATAAATGAGTCTACTTGCTTACCTCGCATGTAGTTGAACTCATTTCCCTCGTCTTTCTTGTTCTGAAGTCTATCGTCTTGAATCTCTTTACAGAATATTGCTCAAAACTGATGAACCATTCATAAGTTGTTCCAATTCTCCCGGCAGTCGTAAGTTGTTATTGTCAACAAAATGAGGTAAACGCCTTATGTGTTTGTATCACGCGTTTCAGCAATTTGAAAGGAAACTACAGATAACATCTGCCGTTTACGAGTTTAAAACCCAAGACTTTAACGCATCCGCTAATCGTTCGTTGCGTGAGACCTCACCGAGTGAAATTCTGGTTTCGTATCCTTGGCCCCCTAAACGAAAATAAAAGGAGGAAACTGAATATCTAAGTATAACGTCAAGGACAAAAACGGCTACTCCAAGAGGAAGTGTGTCCACTGGTGAACTTCCTCTCTTGCCACACAACGCACAGCTCGCGAGGTTTGGTTTGTTTTTTTCGTGTTTCCGGGCGCGTCAACTGCTTTGGTCATTAATCCCGTTAGTGTAGTGCATGTTTTTTCTCTGGAGATGGTGATGATCTTCCCCCGCTGGATGGCGAGATCCGGCGCCGACCTACCGTCGGCTTTCCTGGGGGGTGGGGGGTGTTTCCCCCTAACCAGGACTCTCCCACCAGCGGGGCACCGCCCCAGTCGGGACAAGCTCTAAGCTCCCAACCGGTCTCCCGGAATATGTGGTAGTGTAGTGCATGTTAGTGTAAGTGTGTGTGTGTCAGGGGGAGAGGATAGGACAAGGAAGAGAAAGGAAAGATCGCACGCGGTCCGTGGCCCGTTTGGTAGGGTACTGCTCCGTCATTCGCCTGGTGTTGATCGGAGAAACCACGAAAAACTACCGATCAGAGCAGCCGACCGCGAGAATTCTCCTCCAGACAGCGCCTGAATTCGACCTAGCTGAAAAGCTAGTATCGAAAATCCTGCCGCCGTGGGGAGTGTAACCTAGGACCTCCCGGTCAGAGGCGCTGCAGTGACATCAGTTGATGCACTGAGCCACCGCTCCCAGTCCGCGAGTTCGAGAGCCTTTTGTGCCCGACGCGCGCGGCCGGTCGTTCGCTCCCACGATCGAGTGGATGCGCGAGATCAACACGCAACGCACGTTGCGGTTTGGCCATGGCCGACCGCAGGCCGCGCTCGGGCGCAGCGCTACCCCGAAAATTAATAGCTTCTTTAGGCACGAGGCGCTGTTGGGAGTTCATTTCCAGAGTGCTTATTTGCGTCCTTCCGCCCCGGAGCAGGCTTCCAACATCCCTACACTTCCACAGAAGCCCAATGCGATGATTAAAGGGTGTTCTGGTGCTGTGAGCGAATTTTCGCGTCTACAACAGAGGGTCGCACACTTTATTACAATCACGTGACTTCATGACGGGTTAAATAAAAGTTATAACATCGGTGAACAATGATTCATCTCATGTAAGGGAACAAACAAAACCTACAGAAATGAATTTTTAAAATAATGTCTCGAAATTTATATTTTTATAATATAATCAAATAACATCTTTGATCATTCAAGATACTCCCTCTCTTTTGTTACCTACGATGCATATGGACAGGACACTACTGGGTGGTAGGTAATGTTATTCACCTGTACTTGAGACGTATGTATAGGGATATTTAGAGTTTTCTAGATTACAACAAGGGGAAAAAAGAATCGGTTTCCTATTAGGAGATTACGAAATGACGACTGATCTCTCATTTGTCTCGATTGGCGGAGCGACGTGATCTTTTTTTTTATTATTAATTTTTGAAGAATTTACATAGATCAGTAAAAATAACTATACATATGTATTAACAGACTTACATGCTAACCTTAAATATAATCTTACATACTATTACAAGGGGGAGGAAATCCCTTTTCGGGTCCTCAGTCCGGATCTAAATCTGCAAATTTTTTTAGGAATATGTGATATGGATATTTGTTTCTGATTCGTGTTTGGTAATTGGGGTTTTTGGCTAATTTGAATGGTGATAGTGCTGGGATTTGAGATAGGTTATGATGCGACGTGATCTAACCGTGAATGACGGAGAGATAGGCGGACAAACCGAGGCATGTTACTCGATTACTGTACAAGGATGATCGTTGTTTCTATTAGTCAATCACGGTTTATGAAGGAGGTTATCATGAAGGCGTTGTTTGGGTTTCTTGCTTCAGCTGGGGGACGCCCTGCAGCCTTGCACTTCCCCCTGAATCTCGCCCAAAAGCGCAGTTGTTCGTAAGGTGTCCCGAGGGTCGCGTTTGGGCCAGGTCGACAGCCTCCGGGGTTCCCTCGCGCTGGTTGGTCGGCGGCCGGGCGGGTTGGCCGTGATTTGCTAATCGCGCACGTGCAAGTCCGTGAAAGGCGACCGGGGGAGACAACAGTCCACTCGGAGGCCTTGAGCTCCTCGACCCGGCCGCGCGCGGCTGGCGCAAGTTTTCCAGCGTGCGTTGCGTCCCGGCTTGCGCGGTCGGCCGGCCGGTCCATCTGTTCTAGCGGAAACAGACCGGTTAGCGCCACCGCGTAGTGAACGGGGGAGTGGCTGATAATAGTTACCTTATTCCAGACTCGATAATATACAGCGGGCGAACAATTGCATAGGAGACGTAGATGTGACGACACTTCGATAATGGATTTTGACGAAATCGGAACATGTGCGGAAAAGAGGTCACAGCTCTACATTTTTGCTCGGCAGCGAAGTGTAACAACGGAGAGGTGGAGTGACTGTGCACATGTTCCAACTTGCACGCAGGAGACAATACGAAACATGTGTTTGTGTTGAAAGTTGTTGTGCAAGTTGTCGCAAAACATGCAGTTTACACTAAACAACTCTAAACTGTTCCTCTCCTCAACAAGAACAGGGGTTGTGTGTAAACCTTCTAAGTGATGTTTTGAAGCGAAGGTCGTATATGTCTCTACATGACAGGACATCATGTTATGACTCTACTCTTGCATTAAGCTCAAATGGGTCAGAGAAGGATAACAAGTCTCTCTAAAAAAAAAGTTATAATACGTTTTTACAAAAGACAACAAATATTTTATAAATTTTTGCAGCAAAATATTCGTTGTCCTTGACATATTTACTCTTTTAGCAACTTAAATGACCAACAACATGTGTAAAATATCTATTTGTTTCTCAATCACTCTTCAGCAGCTGTCAAATATCAATTCTAATTCTTAACTCAAGGAAAGTAAGGAATATTTCAGTTAAGTATTTATTATTTGTGGTTGGGGAAAGTGGCTCTAAATCATTTCCTTTAGCCAAATTAATAATAATCAAATCAAAAAAAGAAGTCAATATTGCCGCGCGATAAAACATTATTTGGTTACAATTTTACTTAATTTCGTAATTCTGTTTTTACACCATATTCTTCGTTTACCGTAAGACTTATGAACTATCCTACTCATAGTACTGAAGACGAAGAGAAACAAGACAAGTAATGGAACAATATATTCAATTTTCTGATCTGGACTTTGCTTCTAGCAAAATCATATACTTTAAACTCAAAAGAAAACTCTTTGCACCAGTGTTTATTTTGTAATTGTTTTTTAACCCCTATACGATGTCACAATAGACGGAACTAACGAAATAAGACTACATTCCAGAGACAATGAATATGGATTCCTTTGTCCCCAGGAAGAAAACACATAATCAGTTTAGCAATCACTCCACTCTCACTCATGGTGCAATGTCACACCGAATTTACGTGTCCTTTTCAAGGAAAACATTATGGAAATCCATTCAGAGACGACCCCGTTTTTCTTGGCAGTTCATCCGCCAATGCGACACAAAGAGTTCTGTCATCTTTCAGGTGACTGACCTCACAATGCGGAGGTAGGACCTCCTTTTTGACAGGAAAGGTCTCGAATGGGACTTTCCTTATTACACACATCGGATGTTTAGGGAAATGCCTATTTTTTTCTAGAGAACTTATTTAAAGGCTGATAATATATATCCACGAATCATGACAAATGATGACATTTGACGGAATTTTATAATGCTTATTTTTGCTTATTTTTAGCATAAATGCCTATTTTTTGCATAAATACCTTTTTTAGGACTTTTTTGCCTTTTATTTATTATATTTATATACAATGCTAAGATATCGGGAAATCGGCGATGGTCCAACGTGACCATTCATTACGAAACCTTCAATTCACGTCTTGAAATTTAAAATTACGAGAGAATTCCTGAAAGTATACCAACTGATTTTTCTCCATTTCCCTATTTCACAAATACTAGCCATGATCTGAGAACATGGACGATTGACAATACGCCGAGAGAACCGAAATTTTAAGTGGAAGTGGAAATAAATATAAGTTCCCAGAAGGTTTCAGTGTTGCTAGTGTTGGACTGCTAAAATATATGCCAGTCACATCGTTCAGATATCCTTCTCCGCATTCAAACTGATTTTGTCTTCCAGTCGTCGCAAATTTGAAATTGTGATCCTTGAAAAGTTACTGGTAATATGTAAATATTACTGGTTAATGGAAACTGTTAAGAATAAAATGTAGAAGAGTTGTAAATATATAAATCTATTTTTACATGAAAATATACGAACTGGTTTTGTGCATTTAAGTTTACAAAATGATATAGACAAAAATTTCAATTTTTCCATTTTATTGTGCATGTAACTTATGACGGTGCCTTTTTCCTCCTTATTCTTGACTTTTTCAGTGCCTTTTTAGGCGCCTAAAAGACGATTTATTAGTGCCTAAACATCCGATTAATCTACTTATTACACACATCCTTTAAAAAGATTTGTAAGTAAAACGCAGGATCTGTGTAGAATTTTCGCAACGCCCATGAACATTCTAGTCTTAAACGTTTCAATACTTTGTTTCTAATCTTCCTGCTGACACATTAATAATTACTTCTTCTGAGAAAAGCTTGCTGAATATGGATAGTGTGTATAACATGAATGCTATATCAGATAACTCAAGAAGGAAGTTTAATTTAGATGCGAGGAGGATTCTCCAAAAAACCTTTCTCTGTTTCATTGTCTTTATGATGCTTGATTATGCTTTATTATGCTCAATTGTCTTCATTATGCTTGATCATTATACGATTAATTATACGCTTTAAATACGTTCTACATTACCTGATATTGTTATTCGAACAGTTCGGCGAGTTTCATGCCATTGGAACATTATATGCCGTTTCATAAACCAAGAAAAAAGAAGTTTCCAAATTGCGGGTGGTCCAACCTCACGTCAAAACGATTCCTCACCACGAGTACGTGCGTGCTACATGACAAAACGGGCCAGCACCCCGCGCTATCTTTCGTTTCCCATCCTTCAGGCAGTCTCCCAGCGCCTCTCCTTGACCTATATACCTGGGAAGCCGCCAGCCGCGAGGAGTTCCGCTTGGCGCGGCGCTAAGCGCGAACGGCTAAGCGGGTCGGTTCGGATCGTGTCGTGTCGGGTCATGTTGGATCGTGTCGGGTCGTGTCGGGTCGTGTCGGGTCGTGTCGGGTCGTGTCGGGTCGTGTCGGGTCGTGTCGGGTCGTGTCGGGTCGTGTCGGGTCGTGTCGGGTTTCTCGGGTCGTGTCGGGTCGTGTCGGGCAGCGCCGCGGTGCACAGGTGCAGTGCTCTGCGTCTCCCGGCGCGGCGACGGAGGGGCCTCGCGGTGACCTCCGCGAGGCCTAAACGGCGGCGTCCCGCGCACGCAGGAACGCGGAGCACGCATTCGCACTCGCAACGCGCGGCGGAGGTTGTGGCGAAGGTGATGGGAGGCAGTTGCGGGGCTGAAGGCTGAGACAGCGGTAGTGGAGGAGGAGACGGTAGAGAATGTGGTGGTGGTGGTGGTGGTGGTGGTGGTGATGGTGGAGGGAGCGGAGGCGTTGGAGGTGGAGGAGGCGTTGGCGGTGGAGGAGGCGTTCACAGTGGAGGAGGCGTTCACAGTGGAGGAGGCGTTCACGGTGGAGGAGGCGTTCACTGTGGAAGAGGCGTTCACGATGGAAGAGGCGTTGGCGGAGGAGGAGGCGTTGTCGGTGGAGGCGTTGGCGGAGGAGGAGGCGTTGTCAGTGAAGGAGGCGTTGTCGGTGAAGGAGGCGTTGTCGGTGAAGGAGGCGTTGTCGGTGAAGGAGGCGTTGTCGGTGAAGGAGGCGTTGACAGTGGAGGCGGCGTTGGCGGAAGGGGAGGCGTTGGCGGTGGAGGAGGCGTTGGCGGAGGAGGAGGCGTTGGCGGAGGACGAGGCGGTGAGGGTGGAAGAGGCATTGGCGGTGGAAGAGATGGAGACGGTGGAAGAGTCGCCTGTAGTGGAAGCGGCGGCTATGAAGGAGGCGGCGGCGGCGGCGGTGGAGGAGGAGGTGGCGATGGACGGCTGTGGTGGGGTTGGAAGCGGTCGGTGTGGAGAGGCGGTGCGAGGCCGGGTTGGGCAAGTGCCTTCGCTGCATGAGGCAACTTCAAGCGAGCCGCCGTTGGACGCGTGCGAAAGGCGGGCGAGATCGCGCTACGATTTGCGCTCATTGTTCGCTTTGCCTTTTCCGCTCGCTCCTTTCGCCGCCCTCTCACTTTCTCTCCCCCTCCCTTCTCCCTCGTCTCTCACTCTGGCGCGAGCAAACACACACACACACACGAAATAACGTATACATTCGCGTATATAAAACATACACATGTGCATACAGCTTTCATCATCATTCACATATACATAAAAGAGCGAAGTCTCACACCCACGCGAGCAAACACACACACACACACGAAATAACGTATACATTCGCGTATATAAAACATACACATGTGCATACAGCTTTCATCATCATTCACATATACATAAAAGAGCGAAGTCTCACACCCACGTTTCTCACCTTATAGCTCTGACCGTGAAGGACCCTCTGTATCTAATGTGCCATTACTAATTACAACTCATTTTAGCTTGATTCACACTCTCGAATTGATCTCTGAATATTCTGAATGACAAGGCACTAACAGTTCTGAACTCGCATGAAAAAGGATTGATGGTGGCTTCTCTTTGAAGTCATATGAACACTAGAAAATGAGTACTGAAGAGTACACGTTGGAGAGTTGTGCAAAAAATAGGTTGGTCTTTCAAACTGAACATTGACAGAACTGACTTGCAACCTTTACTGGAATACGTAAAAGTAGAATTCATCAGAGTTTTTCCTGGAAACGTTAATTTAAACCGCTTTTCTTATCAGGATTATCTCTCGTTTGCATTCGTGATATACCAGGCCCGTGATTGATTAATCTGTCTGTCTGGTCAATACACAAAATTTTTGGCAAGGCAAGTTGACTAGTCAAAGACTTTTCAAAAATTCGGAACATTAATGCAGTATATTTTACAGATATAAAAAACAACTGATACATAGTTAATAGAATACAACTGTAGAAAATGTAAGTTACAGAACTGCAATATCAATATTACATGTGCAAGAAATTCCGTGCAACTTGCCTAAGTTTCTCGAATCATTTGTTTCTCTTGTGTTTTATTCATAAGTTGCTTTCCTTGTTCTCTCCACCTAATTGCATGCAAAACCAACTTGGGGTATGTTGACGAGTATTTCGGGAATTCCGGAAGAGAATTTCTCAACAGAATCAAACATTTGTGGCGTGTTTTCCCACAAGAAAACAGGAAACTTTATTTCTCCCTCTATATTTATAACAGGAACTTTAAGAAATAATATTTGCAACGGAATTTGAACATAACAGAAATAGACATGTTAAAAGTATGCATAGTTATCACAAAACTGTTAAAATTGTCTTGATAAATAATTTATAAAGAAATATTTCCATCACCCGTTTCCATTTTCGTTACTAGTACTCTCTATACTCGCATACGAATATAAAACCATGCAGTACGACATTTAAAATTCGCGATTTTCAAACACTCAAATTAACTAAGAAATAACTTGACGAAAAGAGCAGCTATTTTGCATCATGATATTTCTCTGACGAATTCTAATAAGGCCTAGATTTCTATTATGTTGCGTAAAACACCATCATACCACAATCATGATTTTCAGCTTTCCTTAAAAGAAATTTAACCTATAAAAAAAGAACAATCGTCAGTGATCCTCCGAAATCCACCCTCGTCTCCTTGGTATTGCTTGGATTAATGCAGACTATTCATC
>BLKR01006087.1:0-65298 GCA_011170035.1 Teleogryllus occipitalis
TTCTACAACTACATTCAGAATCAGATCCCACACTGCCCTGTCACCCTCTCTCTCCTGCACTTGTTTGACTCCAAAACCCAAACATTTATCTTGGATTCAGTAGGGATGAATCTAGAACTACATTCAGAAAGAAACTCCACACGCCATTTCTAACTTTCTCATTCCTCCAATTCTCCTACTCCAAAAACGCAAATATTCTCTATGAAAGTATCTAGGACTGCGTTAAAAATTGTTCGCACTCCGCCCCGTCATCTTCTTGATCCTCCACTTCTCCTTCTGCAAAGGCCCAAACACTTCTCTTAGATTCGGTGGAATAGTTTCTAGAACCACGTTCAGAAACAAAATCCTCTCTGCGTTGACTTTCTGTTTATCCGACCCTTCTGTTTTCTCGTTCCTGCATAGGGCTAAACAACGGCCTGCACAGCCTGATTTAGAGAATGTTGTGGGATCAGAAAAATCTCCTTTTCCCATAAATCTGCCCGTCCCGTTTCGAAGAATCCGGTTGTTGCTGTTAAATGTGTGCCCGTATCTGGAGAGTGTCCAATGTGTGTGTACTTGCCATCGTCATCGACACGATCTGCGCACCCAAGGAGTGCGCAGTTGCGCAGCGATGCCAGACACCTTCTCACTCTGGCCATGAGCCCCATCTTGCTCGGTCAGCTCTTTAAGCTGTCTCAGCTCTCTCAGCTTTTAAAGCTCTCAAAGCTCTCTCAGCTGTATCAGCTCTCCCAGCTCTCGCGTGTCTAAGCAACGGTGCTACACTGCCCAGTTGTTGCTTCATGCAACAGTTCATCTCCAGAGGCAACCCAAAGCGATTGCGCCACAATTAACATAACATTTCGTGAACTCCTTAGTCCATTTTTACTGACCATATTTCTGTTGATTGTTGTATAAGAGAATTATTTTTATTTGTCCTCGTCTCTGAAAAAGTTTCGAGGATGTCCTTCGATTTGGTTGAATACTGTAATTTCTAGTGAAATTGTCTAATTGAGTATTTACGAGATGTTTTGTCTTGTTTGACAATCTTCAATTGAAAGCTAAAAATCCCACGGTAGAGAAAACATTGTAAGGGGAGGAAATGATTGTGGTATTAAGAATATTTAATTTTTTTGAGCAATTGTGGATTTGGGGAAATTGTTATTTTTTTATGTGTTCAAGTGTCAAAGTTTTGGCTACGCACCGACGTACAAGATGGGTCGTATGAGAGTAATTTCGTGACGTTTTCTCCGTTCAAATCTAATTACAGTCATAAGCAAGTGTTGACCTATGTCGAAGAGAAAGTGCTCGCTGGCTACAAAATGTTTTGCTTTTTGTCATTAAAACTTGCCTATGAAAACAGCTATTGCAAATATTGTTAAACGTCCAGATTAATGGTGTGAAAATGGAATAGTTGGAGCAGCTTTGATAGCTGAATTTTTCAAAACAAGTAAATATTTGTCCGTAAGGTCACCAGACGTGTGTAGTCTTTCTCATGACACGGCATTCCATCAACAAAACGTGCTTGCTTTTTTCAACAAAATTGCCAATCGTTGATTTGTAAACAATATGATTGTGCCGCGTCTTATCTGGCAAAGAGATGGATCCCGAGAATCTTAACAGAGGAAGTTTTGCTTGCGTACGGCAGGTTCTACCAACAGCGTCTAGATGGCGTTGCTACTACCGTTTACAAGGAGGTGCTGCGCTCCCTGGGCCATCCTTGCAAGCAGTCGAAGCAAGATTTGTGCGAGAATTGAATAGTTCTTTTTGTAAGGTAATCTGCGGGTTTGTGGGGGGAAAAATATTATCTTGAGCGCGGTATATTTGAAATGTATGTTCCTTGCTGTTAATTCGCTTCAAAGAATTGTAATAAATTACTAGTGAGAACCCGTCAAAATTTGACGGTGAGATCTGAAATAAATGTAAAATACTGTACCCAGACTAATGTTCACAATATATTGCATTGTTTGGATCTTGAGGGTATAACGAAGATATTCTGTGATGAGTTTCCAAAATTTTGAACACGTATGACCCATGACCAGGTGGTAATGCAATATCGGCACAAAAGATATAGCACTATTATACTGAAAGATATTATTTCTAGTTTTTTGATGTGTCATCATCTCCTATAAACAACTTGCATTTCTTCTGGCATATTGCTCGAAGATAAACTTATTTTCCCATTTAAGCAACACAGAGTAAACTCGTTTGCAGAATTTCTCTCACATGGGAAGTACAAAGCAGAACAAAACTGACATTTCATAGACAACGACCCAACAGAGAACGAAATGACCTCACTAACACGACTTCTACGCTGACTTTCTCTTGCCCTACGTCCACTTAATGTACCTTTGCGTCTATTGGGGCGCGTGGACAACGATTCGGAATTCGACATAACTTGTAAACAACTTCACTAAAGCAAAACCCACTGTGCGAATGTTCTCTACAAAATACACCACAGAAGCAAATACATGCAAACTGTCCACACCACAGTGCAATTATTACACTGAAACAAAACCTTGACGAATTGTAAACAAATCTCAACAATCAAAACAAAACATCAAGCAGCGTGGACTCACATCTATGGACTCATGTATTAGTCGCGAGGACTTTTTCTTGATGTCTCTCAGCGCGCAGTGCGGGAGAGGAGGCTTCTCCCGACATCATCCTACGGGTGTTGCCAGCTGTAACGTTAATACTATTCGCGCCTCTTTCGCTCTTAATACAACAGGACATTATAGACGATGAAATATAACAAATAATAACACAATGAATAGCAACCACAAGTGAAAATTAGATAAAGATAATATTGCTTATTAAGAAGATATGATATTACCAAAATCCGAATCGAATAAATCACAGGGCACAACAATAACAGCGAAAACGCGAGAACAGAATTCATTCGAAAGCAGAGGTAGGCAGCCCTGACAATCTTGCCGTGCCGTTCCGTGTGAGACCAATATTCTGACCAGATCATACCGAGTCGTGCTATGTTGAGCACTAGGGAGTTCAGACGTCAAGAAAAGTCGCGCGACTCGTATATCGATTTTGAAACTACCACCCTTTGAAAGAAAACAATTGACTATTGATAAGCGTACTATTAAAGAATGATTTAATTAATTAATTTACACCGTAAATGTTGGTGAATCAACACAAACAATATCTGATAACACATCTAGGGATCATATTCTTTCATTTAAAAGAAAAAATACAACAATCGGTTCAGTAGAAGCTCTAAACGAAGCCATGGCAGAATACCTTATTTTTTTAAATATATAGACTAGTGAAAACCCGTCAAAATTTGACGGTGAGATCTGAGATAAATGTAAAATACTGTGCCCAGATTAATGTTCACAATATGTTGCGTTGTTTGGATCTTCAGGGTATAACGAAGATATTTTGTGATGTAGAGTTTCCAAAATTTTGAACATGTTTGCCCCATGACCAGGTGACAATGCAACATCGGCACCAAATGACACAAAAGAAGAGCACTATTATACTGACGAATATTATTTCTAAAGTTTTTGGATGTGTCATCATTTATAAACAACTTTGATTTCTTCTGGCATATTGCTCGAAGGTAAACTTATTTTCCCATTTAAGCAATACAAAGTAAACTCGTTTGCAGAATTTCTCTCACATGAGGAAGTGCAAAGCAGAACAAAACTGGCATTTCATAGACAACGACCCAACAGAGAACGAAATGACCTCACTCACACGACTTCTACGCTGACTTTCTCTTTCCCTGCGTCCCCTTAATGTACGTTTGCGTCTTTTGGGGCGCGTGGGCAACGATCGACATAACCTGTGTACAACTTCACTACTTAAGTACAACCGAGCAAAACCGACGGTCCGAATGTTCTCTACAAAATACACCACAAAAGCAAATACATGCCAACTATCAACGCCACAATGCAATTATTACACTGAAACAAAACTTGACGAATTGTAAATAAATCTCAACAATCAAAACAAAACATCTAGCAGCGCCATCATGAATCAGATTTGGAAGAAAACAATTGACTATTGATAAGCGTACTATTAAAGAATGATTTAATTAATTAATTTACACCGTAAATGTTGGTGAATCAACACTAACAGTATCTGATAACACATCTAGAGACCATGTTCTTTCATTTAAAGGAAAAAACACTACAATCGGTTCAGTAGAAGCTCTAAACGAAGCCATGGCAGAATACCTTATTTTTTTAAATATATAGATTAAAAATATTATTCTATTAATGTGATGCGTTTATTTTTTCGTCTGCAAAGAACTGTTGTAACTTGCAGACCACGCATATTTAATAATATAAATAAAAATATTATAATTAATTATATTCATGTTCATTATTATTATTATTATTATTATTATTATTATTATTATAAAACTTTTCACTGAGAGCGATAAAATCCTTGTATATTATTCGATTGATTGATTGATTTTTTCGTGTTTCCGGGGCGCGTCAACTACTTTGGTCATTAGTCCCATTAGTGTAGGGCATGTTTTCTCGGAGGAGGAGTGATCTCTCGCTGGATGGCGAGATCCGGCGCCGACCGCGTCGGCTGGGGCTTCCCCTAACCTGGACTCTCCACCAGCGGGACGCCGCCCCAGCCGGGTCAAACTCTAAAACCCCGACCGCTGTCCCGGCATATGTGTTAGTGTAGTGCACGTTAGTGTAAGTGTGTGTAAGGGGTGAAGATAGGACAAGGAAGAGGAAGGAAATATCGTGCACGGTCCGCGCGCCGTGGCCCGTTTGTTAGCGTACTGCTCCGGCATTCGCCTAGTTTTCGGAGAAACCACGGAAAACGACCGATCAGAGCAGGCGGCCGCTAAAATTCTCCTCCTGACTGCGACTGATTTCAACCTAGCTGACAAGCTACTGTCTAAAATCCTGCCGTCGTCAGAGCTCCAACCTAGAACATCCCTGTCAGAGGTACTGCAGTGACATCAGTTGACGCACTGAGCCACCTCTCCCGGTGAGAATACATTACAAGAATGTACTCTTCAGAAGAACTCTTCTGGGAGCGTTCGGATTAGGTTCTCCAACACCGCATTCTGGAGTGGGCAGTGGCTATATCCCGAAAGAACATCCGACAAAAAGAGTTACAACCACACATTTTTATATTTAATTTTAATTCTGAATTTGTTATTTTTACGTACTACACTCGAGAATGAAAGAATTAGGTAACTGTATGTGTAAAATTTCTTTTTATTTAGAACTTGCTTGGTAGAAATTTGCAACACATACAAATATTTTTAAAACAGTTTAAAGCTTTGGTGACGCCATTTTCAGCTAGTTCATGTGTAATGAAGGAGTTTGTATGTGGGGAGGTGTATATATACTAGAAGTATATAGTCAGTGGGTAGGACGTTCATCTGAGAATAAGGAGATATAATGAATATAATAGTAAATAAGACTATAGATTCCGCAATACCGATTATTAAGTGTTGCATTATGAAATAAGTGTCTCCAGGACAAAATCAATAAAGATAGGAAAGATGTTTGCTAGTTGTTTAACACTGCTTTGCAAGATCCTGCCACGTTCCCTAAATATTATGGGGAGAAAATTAGTTTATGTTGACTACACCAGGCGAGAGTCCTCCACCAGAGAATTACATTTCTGTCAACATTTTACAAAATCTTGAATTGCTGTTATATCTTCAGAAATTGATGATCATCTGATAAATCAATACCATTTAACTCCTTAAGAAATGGGCTTTTGAAAAGGAACCAAGGAATACAAAGAACTATTTATTACAGATAGTATGGTTACGTTACAAGTTCGCAAACACATACATGATATATCTGTGCAATGGGTGAACTATAAAAAGCCATTTGACTGTGAGCCTCATTCATAGCTTGTGCGTATCCTTGACGTTTGTAAGATTAACCCAGATTTATTGAATTTTCTCTCTAAGTGTATGTCCGAATGGAAGACATCTCTACACGAGACCACTGTCGTTCTGCATCTCTCTGAGTAGAGTTTCATAATTTGGATATAGGTACAGTACAAAAGAAATCTAGATGTTTGCGTATGATATCAGTTTTACATGGACAATTTTAAACCCTGTGGAAGTAAAAAAGATCAACTTCAATGAAATTGTTCTGACTCAGTAATTCAATAAAGATCTCTGCCTAGTATTTTGATTATAAAAAATGTGCCATATCATATGTCAAACGTGATAAAGTACAAAAGTAGGAAGGTGAATTACAACTCTCAGGTGACACCATCTTACAAAGCCTTGTAATAAATATCTGGAAATGTCGCAGCTGTTGAAAATTAGTGACACGAATATCAGAAACATGATACTAAAAAAGTACTGTCCAGAGCAAATAAATTTTATGAGACTCAGGTAACAAAGTATCTGCAATAAACATTTGGTCTATTCCTGTGGCAACATTCATCTTCAGAGTGATAATCGGGACGAATATCTCTTTACACACTTTCGACAGGAAATTGAGAATGGAGCTTACCAAACGTCGTCTCCACGTAGTTCAATACAGAGATCTCGAAACAACGCAGGCAGAGAATAACTAAATTTGGAAGTACTATGTCGTCACCAGGAAGAGAAAAAACTATTTTCTGTCAATTGACACTCAACTTCATAAAGCAATCCTCAGGATAAAAATATCATCTCATTAGGTCTAGCCCAAGAGAATAGAGATTTCATCTACTTAAAAGCTCAAGATCTAATTAATGTCTGGAAGACGAAAGATAAAGGACCCTCCATCAATGTCTGCCTTTGAAAGTGGGACGTGATAAATGCAAAGTAAGATCATTAAATCTAGCATATATAGTAATATAGAAAATAATAAACAGACAGATGACTTTAATCTAGAAATGGGCAATTGTTGCCCGGTGACAGAATGCAGAAACCTGAAACTATATACAGTTATTTTTTAGTACAAAATAATCATTTGATCTCTACCAAGCTGATTTAGATGGTATTTACATACATATTCAAATATATATAACTAATGTATACATCAATGAACTTAGGTATAGTACATACACATTCATATTTACATTCACATACCTGTAAACTCACACATACCCAAAAACCTCACTCGTATTCACTCATAAGCATATTCAATCACCTAGGGACGAAAACGAAACCTAGAACCACAATGTAATAGCATACAATACATACACTTTTTACTCGTACATTTACAGCATGTGAAACCCTCCTTTATGTCAATAAATATCAACTCATAACGAAATATCCTGAAGAAGCATATTCTGATTGTAGTAATATCAAAGAGATAGAAAAAGAGAGAAGTAGAAAAACGAAGAGGGATGTCACAACCTTGTTAGGCATGCAGAGAGATAGAAAATTATCTCTTTTTGAACCAATGATCATACAGTGGGAAATTTCATATAATAGTCGTACTTATGCGACATTTGTTCGTCATAGGCAAACCCATCAAGCACATACATTTCGCAGGTAAACGCAAAACCTACGACTGTGTCTGAACGTGACCCGCCAAACACCCGTACATAATAAGTTGCCTTCCAATAAGGTACAAATGTGCATCTTCGTTAAATGAATTTTCCCATCACATGTTTTTGAAAAAAAGCGATCATTCGCGACCCCTGTGCATGCCTTAGAAGTTTGATATATCGTTCTGAGACTAGCGTTTGTTATAATATGTTACTATTAAATGTGATGAATTAAAATATCTATCGATTATAGACAATTCCAAATGAAACATTCAATAAAACATTTTATAGGAATAGACTGTCTAGTATCAATAGATATTTTAATTCATAATAAAAAGCTTATCCTCTATATTTTACGACAATAATTTAGGTTGATGCTCTCCAGGACTAGTTCACCTGAAGGCGGTTACAATTTTGAGCCACCCCACTATTTAAGTGAGACGCCTTGCCCAACATTACGATCAATGGCTTTATTATTACTATTATTACTGCTATTGTTATTGTTGTCAATAATAATAATAATAATAATAATAATAATAATATAAACGTTATGTAAAAAATGTAGATAAAACATTTAAAATGTCGAAGCTCTTACACCAAAATTAAAGCAAGTTAAAATACTAAAAGCAAAATATTTAAAAATTGAAAGATTAAAAATTAATAATTACAAAATAAAAGACTGAAAGAGGCACTCGCCTTTACAATTTAAAGACAGAATAGTTTGATATTAAGAAATCACATGGTGTTGTGATTCACAAGACATGAAAATAAAATGAAAGTAAACTCGAAATAGTCATGTTGACACTTGGAGACCAACAGGAGAAATAACGAAGACAACTCACCAGCTACTATTAAGTGAAAATGTTTCTCATAACGTTTATATTACGTCATTGTCATGTGAATATCTTATAGCGTTTTTATGTTTCTGTTTAGTATACCAATATATCGAACATAGTTGCGAATTCTGGTAAATGTATGTCTTAAATAAATGATTGTCGTAAAATATAGAGGATACGCTTTTTATTTGTAATACCAATAATGTCGGCATCACAGAGTGGATTTTGTCATCTAAAATTTCTGCAACCATTCTGAGCCACCCTAGTGCACTCATGAGTACCCTGTAATCTCATCCTGTAATCTCATAATAATAATAATAATAATAATAATAATAATATAAACGTTATGTAAAAAATGTAGATAAAACATTTAAAATGTCGAAGCTCTTTCACCAAAATTAAAGCAAGTTAAAATACTAAAAGCAAAATATTTAAAAATTGAAAGATTAAAAATTAATAATTACAAAATAAAAGACTGAAAGAGGCACTCGCCTTTACAATATAAAGACAGAATAGTTTGATATTAAGAAATCACATGGTGTTATGATTCATGGTGTTATGTTATATTTCTAACAGAGCTTTGATAACGTCCCAAACTGATATATTCTCATAGATCCTTCCAATTGCCGCTATTCTTGCTGCCTCACCCTGCTGTTGTGACGTCTTCACCTCGTCACTCATGCGCCTCATGGCTTCATATTACCGACGTAATAACAAGTTACTTATTTCTCGTGACAACTGTTCCCAAGCTTTTAAATGTTCAAAGCGACAAAATTGCTTCACGCCTGCTTTTGCGACATGGCACACTAACCCGCCCGTGGATCAATGCTCTACCCGTCTCCCCTACCTCCGCATGGACTTCTCCGCGCAATGGGGTGCCTTTCTAAAAATTTGTTTTGCTCCTCTAGTGGCAGACGGGAATCTCCCGACTGCATCCCGCGGTCAGTTTTCCCTCACCCTCGTTTCCCGGCTAATCCCCTTTCACTTTTCATTAGCTAAGAAGGCATAGCCCGACTCCATCCAGTTTTGTTCATCCGGTGTATCGGATGAAGTAAAAAATTTAGTTAAGTTGGCATTGACATAATTCAAGGTGCTGTCATTGCCAATATTGTTTAATTCAAAAGCAACTTTTTATATCTGAGCTATCATCAGTTTTCTGGTACATGAAAACGAACAAAACATTAGAATTAATAGATTACTAATAGTACATGGTTATATAATACATAATTTTTATTTTAAAACCATCTTAAGAAATGAAAGAAAGAATGAAAGGAGTGTAAAGTTAAATCGTTTAATATTACAGTAATTTTGTAAATCTATGCAAGAAAGTGAATGAAATAAACATGTAAAATTGTGTAACAGAAAATATCAAACGTAAGTTGAACCGTCTCTTACCTGCTGTTCGGAAGCCACAAATGACTACGTAGGTTCGGGCGGGTCTAGCAGCTTAAGTACTGGCTGTGGGGTGGAGGAGGAGGGTTAATGGCCTGGGTGCGGTGCGGTGTGCTGCGTTGTGTCACCCCCGAAGAGTGTCGTGTGAGGGTGGTGTCAAGTAATAAATTTATCAGAGGGGAGGGGTTATGGTTTATGCTTTCATAATTTGTATTCTAATTTTATGGCAGCAACATTTCACCGCTAAACCAATATTACAATAAGTTGGCATTCATAAGAAGCGCATATAGATGTTCCCACACCAGTCTAGAGAAAACCTCGAATGCAGATGAACATGCATTTTAAGTCAGCGAGATAATAAGATGCTCGTGATAGGTGATTTCATGTTTTGTTTCCACAAACATTTAAGAGGTGGTTTTAAACGTTGACAGTGCTCTAAAAGGTCACGCAATTGCTTTTCAAAAACAGTCAAGTGAATAAATTATAATCGACCAATGTGACTCTAAGCAGACCACGGGAAACTAGAAATCAATCCTTGTATTGAGGAGGAACAGGGTAGTAGATAAACGACTCAGGAAAACTTGACCGCGGGATTCAGTCGATATACTCCCTGTATGACTTCATAGCGCCCTCTCTGTGCTCTTAAGATTAGTCTCTTCACATTTCTGTCCCTTTTCCTCTCTCCATGCAACAGTTGTTGAGTAATTGACGAGCATGCCCCTGCCTGTTCTTCTGTGATATAAAATTCAATATCATTTAGCATTGTTAAAAGAACACACCCAGGCAAAAAGTTGGATACAACCTGTAATTCGATAACAAAATCAGTTATTTTATTTATTCTGTCACGAGATAGCAGGGTGTATTTTATTTCACTTACCTTCATGTTTACACTTACCTTACTATACTCCCTGTTTTGCATAAATGCATGTTTTTTTCCTTTATGAATATCCTTATGTTTACGGATACAAATTCCTTTCTCGTTGTTTGGAATCACTATTCCAAATATTATAGCGTATATTTCAGCATATTTGTGATGAATGAATGTTTTCTTTAATAACTTATAATGGATTATTCAAAAACTTTGAATTGTTTTATTTTATTCTTTAAAATGAAAACTTCGTAATTGCTTTCGACTTTGCGGCCTTTGATTTTGTACTGAGATGTTTGAAATACTAGTATATTTCGTCAGTCTGTCAGTTTCTTGATGTGTCTGCCTGACCGATCTTCGTGGTAAGAAACAGCATTGCAGCCCGTTCTCAGCCCTGACCCCCTCCCCCGTGTCTGTGTCGGACGAATCGTTTCGTGATCGATGGCGCACTTTCTTCTCAAGGACTCTGTTACTGAAGGCCAAAATTGGCATCATATTATCTATGATACAGAACATCTTTGTTTCACAATACTATTTACTGTATCTAGAAACTTAAATTTCGATACGAAACAGTCTCATAGTATCTCGGGTGTCTAAATTTAATAGGGTTTGTCGTTATTGCTATAAAAGTAAATTAACTGAAAACACTATTATTCCGTTCAAATAAAGGAGTTTATTTCTTTTCTCTTTATTTTTTGACTTCATCATCATCATCATCATCATTATCATCATCGGTTGAGTCTAATGGCCCCTTTCGTGTTCAAGAGTATCCTTCAATCGCTATCAAACGATTTTTCGAATTCCATAAAGAGTATATATGATTGAACTCACGCCTTTTTTCAATTAGTTGTTGAAGAGCAAACTCTGACCATGATGCCCTTTAAGGAATCCATTTTGTGTCTCTGACAAAAGCCTGTCGCTTATTTTTTTATTTTATGAAATCATACAAATGTCAACAAAAAATTTGAATTTTCGAAACTCGCTTACAATAGGGCACTGTGCGTCATACAAAAATCGAAATGAACGAGGAAACATGAGCGATTGACGTAAACGGAAAAGTGATTCATGATGACCGTAGACGTAAACTTCAAGACTAATTAATGGGTGGGATGCAAGTATCAGCTTCCTCTCATACAGTTTTTCGTAAGACTTGTTTCTTTGCGGGCGGAAATACATGGAAAGACGATTAATTATTTATTTCTAAGGAAAGGAATACATTACAAAGCAATAAGCTTTAATTTTACAATAGAACACTTTTGAGTCAGGTCAATGTTATAACATGCAATTTCAACAATTCACTCTCTAACGTTCAGACTAACTGGCGAATGAATGTTTGACGTGAACGGAAATGCGTTTGCCCCATTAATAACGACAACAGGCTTAAAGCAGGACACAAACAAATGTGTCATCCGCTACCACCAACAACCACTTGTTCAGGAATTACATGTGGTGAGTGATTGTCCTCGCATGAGCAATGGAACTGGAGACTGGCTTAAACTCTAGAAGAAAGTAGTTCATTTTCAATCGTTTATACCGTTATCGAATCTTCTTTTGGTTTTATTTTACGAAGACATGAACATGAAATTTAAACTTTACAAGCGGGACCTATACCTAAAATAATTTCAGCAATGTTGACAAGAAATAAGTGTTCAAAAATGTCAGATGTTATTATTGTATACGTTTTTCAATATTCAATTAAGAAAATTGAAATTTTGCACATTATATCTCAACTTACTTTTGTGTGCACAAGTTTTTTCATCCTCCTAGTTCTTACCATTATTGTAAAAATTGTTTAAACTTGATCATTTCCCCCAAAACCCTCAACGTAATGTATTTTCAACTAACTTTTGAAAAAACGTACTTTTATGAAAGTATTTCATACGTTTCTCAATAGAAAGAGGATATTTAAAACTCCTAGAATAGTAGATTTATTTCCAACCACTGGTATATAATGCCTCAAGTCAGAGACGAATTTGGAATACATGGCAATAGCGGCGGAATATATTTAGGGAACAAAATTACATATTTTGCGCCGTTTTGAATAATCTTTCAAATTTCTACATCTTGGAGCATTGTATGCCAAAGATGGCAAAATATCCACCTTTCTTCAAAATATACTATTTCTAGTTAGATATGTCGTTTAATGATATTATAAAAGTGCTTTTCTGCAACTGTGGATTGAAAATATACTACTTTGGAACTTTTTGGTATCTCTCTTTCATGATTACCTAGCAGACGTTCGCTGGTCATATTTAACTGAAAGCAGTTTTCTTATTATTTTGTTATTAGTTTCTTATAAGTTTGGAAACATCCTTCAAAATATTTTACAAAATTGATGTTGTTTGCGTTCAGATGCCCAAGGAACAGGAAGCACACCAACGAGATATTGTTATATTCAACAAAAGTCTTGCACTTCAGGCCATCAATATTAATGGACAAGACCATGTGGATTCATGAATGGTATCAAATTATGTTTAAAGTACCTTTGATAACATTGCTGATCCTCCACACCAATATATAAAAACGTTTCAAATTCGAAAAGTTTTTGAAATTAATTTCTTTTTAAAAGTCGGACTCATTTAGAATTCTGAAGTTGCTAATCGAATTTGAGAAGAAACGAAAGAAAAGAAAGTAGACGAAGGTGACCTCTTTTATTTCTTCTCATAAGAACGTAACAACACCAAATCAGAATTCCCACAATTAATCGAACTAGTGTAAACTGTTTGCTGTGATACTGCTGCTTTCTTGCTATTGATCTTCGGACATGACTCAAAGACAATAGGGTTGCTAGTTCAAAATTCTTGCATTTGAAGTGGCGAATGTGACAGCATTTTAAGTGTGCAAAAATGACAAATACGAATAGACATAAACCAATCCAAGAAAATTTCATGCATATGACTTAAAATGATGGAATTCGGTTCATTAAGTATATCCCGCCGCATATTTCAATTTTCTTACTTCAATAATGAGAAAACTGTGCAGTACTAATCTCTGACAATTTCATTGAATTTTAAATTCATTCAATTTCATTGTTTTTTGAGTGGGGGCTTGTTAACATGCCTGAACTTTCGGCCACATTTTAGGTACAGTATGCCTCCGTACATACATATTAACTTTTGTATAAGATTGAAAACTTTCTCTTTTTAATGAGACAGGTTTGAAAGAATTTCTAGAAGGTACTTTTCTGCCAAAAAAAGTTTGAAAACAAATTTTGGGCTTTTGCCAAATTATCAATTTTAAACTTAATTTATCAAGAACCTAGAAGGTTGAAATTTACAATTAAGTTGTGACCCAAATTAAATTTCCAGCAAAGTTTCACATCCCCCCTATCAAGGAAGTTTAAATGTTGATGTCTAGAATTTCTTTTAACATTAATTTTTTCGGCAACATTGCTGCAGGGTACCCACTGTGTTTCATTAAAGGCAAAATTGACATTAGCTTCATTGAGTAATGTGGAAAAAATTTAACAAGGAAGGTCAGATCATTTGTTTAGCTATTACGCAGAAGGAAATATTCTATCCCGAAGTTACGAAACACTTATAGTCGTAATTTACGACGATACACAAGGTCAGACAAACCGCTGTATCTCAAAAAGTGTTCCACCTATAAAGCCACAACTAATCACAATTAAAATATGCAATAATTTGAGACATTAGTAAGTAAACTACTCCTTCAATGTCTAGTATTTTAATTGTTTAAAGCCAAATAATACATTCCTTCCTATAAAATTTTGATAACTTAAATTGGTTTCATATTAAAAATTCATATAATTACCAACGTTATTTCATATTAATAATATATAATATGAGCTATAATTATAGGATTAATTTCATTTCTTTTTACCATAATTCTAGCATTGTTAATAGGCCGTTACGTCTCAAAAGTACCTATGTGTCTTCTTTGTTAGTTTATGTATGTGTTCTTTCCTTATTTTCACTTGGGATTACTAATGTATTTATTCGCAAAATAGTCACAGAAAAGATAAATCATTGTGTGGGAAATCCTTATAAGGCAACGTACGATCTCATAATATGCCAAAACTTTTTTTTCATATATTTCTGCTCAGCCCGAAGGCCCTCAGAAGCCGAGTACGATACATTGGAGGTACATTGTATGTTAGCATTGTTTACGAAACATTATTGACAGATAAATTCCATTGAGTTCATGCGTATTAAATGTGCGAAGCCACATCGTGTCCATAATGATCAGGGAGGGTCGAAGAACTGTTGTGGTAGTTTACGCTTTAATCTATTGTGGTGAGGATTTTGTTTTCCGATTTTGAAATGTACGGCTGAGGGAATCTGATGAATTTTAGAGTAGAAGCGAGAGGATAGAAGGGAGAAATGGACGGAGATCGCAGCAATGCCGAGTTCATTATGTAACTGGGAGTTAGGTTAAAACCAGGGAGCTTTTGTAATGGTTCGAAGGAATTTGTTTTGGAAAATTTGCATTTTATGGATATTTAACTTGCTGGCTGAGGCCCAGATAGGAGAGGCATAGGACAAGATTGGACGGATCATTGATTGGTGTAGGTGAGTAGCAACATGGAGTCGTTGGGGTGATGTCTTTTTGAGTTTTTGAGTTTTCGAAGTGAACAAACATTGTCGCCCTGTCTTTTGTTTTCGCACGTTTCACGCGCGAATAGTTGCTCAATTGTTGTGTATTTTCAAACAATCGAACTGTCGGACCGGATCCGAGCCCTGGTATCCGGTATGAACAGACAGTTGCGCATGTTTCCTGTAAAAATTGCTGTATTGTTTTCGATTAGCAAATAATACGAACGGAACTTCGAATTGCTTCTCATGCACCTCAAGTTGCTACGCAATATCCGAATGAAACCCAGGATGCCACATTGTTCAATTTTGGCCAGCAATGTAACATTTTCTCCTGGGCGATTAGTTTACACCAATGTTTCCCGAACTTCTCAAACATTTAGCAATCAGAATCTGCACATCCCTTCGATAATTGAGTCTACTGGAAAACGATACCCGATGGAAGGAAACTGGTGGTTTTTGAAAAGTACGTCAGAACTCTGGCTTGTTAATATAAAAGACGTGTGATGTGTTCTCTGCAACTTTCGTCAATTTATTTGCCTTTAAACCGTTGTGATATCATTAAAAAATTAATTCAATTTTTATCTTCTTAACGTATGTGCGTTATTATTTATGCCTAAATTAACTAAGAGTCTGTGAATTTGAATTAAATTTGCACACAACATGTGTTCGCTTCAGTGAAATTCGATACTCTATAGCATTGAGCATGGAGATCTGTCAACCATATGTCCAAATATTGATTAACTTTTCATTTTAACTTCCAGATTCTAGATATTAATATCTATCTAGATATTTAATATCGATTTTTCATTGTAAAAGTTGTACTGTAGAAACAAATGCTTGAATATTGTAACTTGTTCAGGATATTTCATAGAGCGCATTTTTAATTTCTACAATGATGATTTACTCAAATCGTAATCATTTCTTTTTGCGATCAGTGATCCCTTTCACGCTCTTTTTTTTCTGTTTCAACATATTTCGTTGTTTCTTTGTCTTTTCTTTCCCTTCGATTTTTTCTTAGGTTAATTTTTATTAGGGAAAATGCCATTTAGTTTATCGGAAAGTCCCACATGAAAGAGGAAAGTGGCAAAGGCATCTTTCGTGCTACCCACTTTCCGTCCATCTCGGCAGAATCTGCACGGAATGGACGTCCGTCTGCTCCTGCTATTAGCCCATAGTTCGCACACGTTCACTTTCTCTCTTCCATGTTCGTTCATGTGCTCTTCCGGAAGATTTCTTTCCCGGACTGTCTGGAAATCTGATGCATCGGATCACTTTATTTATTTATATATATTTCTTTACAATCATCTTGCACTAGCAATACTTTACAAATTGAAATAATTAAAAGGAGAAGACGGTACAAAATAAAAATAAATGCCCTACTCTGATACATAAAATATTTAATTGCAATGGATATGTAAAATAATCTTTCTACAAAATTATTACCTGAACTGAAAAATAAACTGAAAAATAAAATTAAATTATGAGAAAAATATAAATAATACGAAGAGACAACTAGTAACACATACAATACACCTGGTTTACAAATAAATACACAAATTAATGTGATGAAAACAAAGTAGTATATACAAACGATCAAACTATAAGAGTCTGTCATTTATCAAACATTCAATAGTGACCTGTTAATTGAGCTTACAGAGTGAAATTAATATCTAAATCACAAACGTAACGCGTAATCAGAAACAATCTTTAAAAAATTAAGTTCCCATTGTAGCGTCACGTTGGCGGCCGTGGGTGGGAGGAGGAGCGGAAGTATCGCATACCTGAGGGCTGAATAGCCTTGGCGCCACGGCGTTGGGATATATTTAGACCAAGTGGACGCCAGCTTGACGTGGAAGGTCACGTGGTAGACGCGAGCCTCCCTCCTACACCAAGGACGGTCACGTGACGGCTACACTCTAGGTATAAAATCGAGCCGACGAGCTCACACGGGGGTTTTTGTTTTGGAAACCTCGCGCAATGCACAAAACTTTACGACCAGGCTGAAGCGTGTCTTGCCTCTTGCACGGTTGACGAGGTCACGGTAGTGGCGCGGGAGAAGCTTCATTGGAGGCGGGGCCTCCCTAGCTATGTGGGGTATCCACAAGGAAAAACTCAAAAGTGTTTAGTTTAGGAGCAGAATTTAGTTATTGTACATACGTGTAAATAAACTTGTACATACTTGTAAATGTCTGTGTGTTTTTCTCCATGACGCCACACCAAGATACGTATGAGATGGTGAAATGCTTGCCGCCAAATGGATAGCTTCGCGTTATCTCATGAGTTTTTGCAATGTGTTTCTAGCGCCATTACGCTGTTTTAAATAATTTGTAATGTTTACTCGTAGATTTTCTTAATTATATTAATGGAATATTAATAAAACTGTGCTAGAGTACAATTTTAGATCGATTTTATCATCTTAGCTTTCAAATAACTCTTATTCCAGAAGTATTGTAAGGCAGACTTCATTGCTTTTCCAATTCCCATCTCCGGTCTTCATTGTTTCTTCCAATCCTGGTCTCCTCCTTGTTCTCTTGACTCTGGCATTTCTCAGTATCTTCCAGGGGCTCTCCTCTCAACCAACTACGAGGAAAGACCACTACGACTCATCTCACCACATAGGCTTAATTAAGAGCTAGAATTGTTTTATGATAGCCTGCAATTATAGCTTGTAAATGTCTAAGTTTTTATTTTCGTTTTTTCTGTTTAGTATTTTCGGAAAATGTTGTCCAGTTGTCAACTGGAGTTATCGATTATGTCATTAATTTAACGCACTTGTTGACAAATGTGAAAGGTATGAAAAATATAATGTATGATGTAATTTTTTATTTAATCAAACGTAGTTAGTGGGAACACTGATTTAACAAAATGTATCCATTCGAATTTTCTTGTCGTACGTATAAAACGACTAAGTTTCTTCAGTCAACATTCTTAAAACAATAGTGTACGCGACACGTACTTAATATAAACATGGCTCGTCATTTCTGTGTCTATTTTCTGAAACATGGTAAAAAATTGCACAAGATGTATTGACAGGTAATATAACAAATAGGTTTCACGATGTGTAACACTTTATTGATGCCCCGCGTAGTAAACAACAACGAAGGCGGGGCTTGTTTCTTTTGAGCCACATTGGAAGCGCCTCCTTCCCACTCCTGCTGCAACATGCAATTGATGCCCGGTGATTAATCGCTTTGTGCGCTATGGCACTAACAGCTTCTTGTGCAACACGTGTTTGGGAGGTCCAATGGGTTGTTAATTTTTTATCTAATATATATTTCAAATAGTGTTCGGAACAATGAACGATCAGTAAGAATAAGGGCTGATGCATTCATTGAACGATGGAGAGAAAATGAAGTTAGCGCAGGGTCGCAGCTAGTATTTATGGAGAGAGCGCAGTTGTCAATAAAAATGTTAACGTGTACAAAATAGCAGGTATTATTTATAAGCGGATCAGCCCTAAATACTAGACCAGATGAGGCGGATCAGTGGCAGCGTTATCTTTGCCTCTAGAGCGACTGTGATTGGGAGTTTCAAAGGTCCGAGTCCTCAGTTGGTGAATTACCGATATTAACTAGATAGCTACTAGGTCGAATTCAGCCGCTGTCTACAGGAGAATTCTAGAGACCGGCTGCTCTTATCGGTAGTTTTCTGTTGTTTCTATGATCAATAGCAGTCGAATGCTGGAGCAGTACCCTAATAAACCGGACAAGGGTCGCGCGTAATCTTTGTCTTTTATCTTATCCTCTCCCCTTTCACATCCATTTATACGTGCACCTACCACTCTACTACACACGTCGGGAGACCAGTCGAGAGCTTAGAGCTTGTCGAGGGAGGGGCGGTACCCCGACGAGACACAGTGCAGGAGGTAGCCACTCATGTCGTGTAGGTCGGCGCCGCATCTCATTTTCTTTTACGGAGGAACACCGACACCTCCCGGGATGAAGCACTCGTTACACTAACGGATCTAACAACCGTAGTAGTTGACGCACCAGGAAATACCCATCATTCCATCAATTTGCTAATGTATTATCTGTCTGACTGTCTCTCTTATCTATGTATAGATCTATGTGCCTATCAATGTATCTGTCTGTGGATCTGTGAATCTATGTATTTATTTATCTAACTTTCTATATATCTCTGTATTTATCTGTGTATTTATGTTTCTCTCTCTCTCTCTCTCTCTCTCTATATATATATATATATATATATATATATATATATATATATATATATGTGTGTGTGTGTGTATGTGTGTGTGTGTGTGTGTCTGTCTAGGAGTATGTCTACATGTCTATCTATGTATCCATCTATGTATTTATCTCTTTGCCTATCTTTCTGTCTATCTGTCTGTCTGTCTATCTATCCCAACCGCGGCTGGCGAGCCCTGTGCGTTACGCGCCGAAGGTGGAGGTGCACCGCCGATCAGGGCAGGAGGGGGAGGGGGGAGGGGAAGAGCGCGGGCTTCGCATCGGGTTTCTCCGGAAAAATGAGGGGGCGGAAGAGGCTTTGAGGCCTTCGGTCACGCGACGGGGCTGCGCAGCGGCCGCAGCGGCCGCAGGGGAAATCAGCTGCGCTGCGCAGGCGCCCGCGGGGGCGGGGGAAGGCGCCCGGACTCTCCACTCCGCTCTCTCACGGGGCGCCCCCCCCCCCCGTTCGCGGAGCAGGTGTTTACGATAGGAGGTTCGTTGCATCGACCGCCGTCAAGTACTCCCCAAAGTACTTTAAATGACTATTCCATTCGTCAAATTAAAACCAAGTGGTTAACTATTTATATAAAATGTCCCAATCAGGGCGGTGTATATCAAAAAGTTTATCGCTTTTTCTATTCGATTTTTCATACCGCTTCTCCCTTCTGGCCAATCGTGAACTGTGACTCGTGTATCTTAGAAGTGATATACATCGATTGCTCTGACGATCACCAATAAACCGCGTATACACTACAACATACCCTCTTTGATTTTAGCATAGCATTGAGTAATTTTCAATATTTGGCGCATTTTGGAACTCTGTTGGACATAATTTCATTTGTGGAATAATCCTATTAAATACCACTCGTGCTTTGGTATTCTCAGATAAATCCCCTCCTCGCTTCGCGAGTCGGGGATTTATCTTCAATTTTCAAAGCCCTCCTGCTATGAACATCTCTGTTCTTCACGATGACAAAAAACTGCTGTTTCCTACCTAATTTTTCCACAAAACTTGAATTAGTACAGACTGTTATGGGACGAGTTTAGCGGACAGGTTTTTTAAGATACTGAAGAAATGCAAAGTATCATTTTCTTTCATTCCGTACCACATAGTATTTTTTTTAGGATTCACATGATATGAAATTTAATTTACCTCACCACGCATTCTGAGAAGTGGTTAGTAGAAAAAACTTCTGTGAAATTCATTTTAACCGGAAGTACTTGCTCCCGTCCTGGGAGTTATTCTATACAAATTACGCTATTGTAAGCAGTGCTCTTCGCTTACTATATAAAACCGTGTTATTAAAATATTGTATCACGCAACCACAAACTCTTTGAAGATAATTCATTTTCGATGCAAACTTTGCAGATTGATATTCAACACAGAAAACAGAAAAGTTTGGGAGCCGAAGTCAAACTAATCTGTAAAATTGTTAACTTACGAAAATGAGAAATGATGCATTCCATATTCAGTAGTAAACATTGTTTTTCTAAATACATCAATAATTCTCTTTTAACTATTAACAAATAATTATTTAAACACACCATTCACATTTACAATCATCTGTTGTTAATTTATAGATGTAATAAATTGTTGAGTATTTGACTAGCGACTGCGACGAACATGTACCTTTCGGAGAGACAGCTCTGCTCATCGCCAGATGCCTTTTCACAGCGAGGGTGGCGTATTTGCCTGGTAGTTCAGAGAACGGCACACGAATGGCTTAAAAATAAACCCATTGAAGGGATACGGTGTTCGAAGGTTAGATCACTATCATGTAGGGAGGTCAATTATTTGGAGCAGGTGTTTTAACCGGAGTATCTCCCAAATGCATTATTATTGCTATATAAAGAGAGGGTGTAAAGTTTTTCTGCTGGTTAAGAGACGGTACAGAAATATCTTAAAATTCAATTCTACAGTACAGACCAACCGCCACATTTCTACTCTGAGGGGTAAAAGAACAAATTGGAATTGTCGAGTATTTTGACTTTACGAGATTGGAACACATACTATATAAACGAGATGAAACACATACCACAAAGAGATCCGTAATCAATGAAAGACGACATTTAAAGAGTTTTACTTTTCAGTCCTAGCAATTAATGTTTGCAATACTACTTGGAAGAGACTTGTAAACACGTTCAAAAATTAATAATGCAACGAAGTAACAAGTAAATTAAATCAATGTAAAACAATTAACACAATTTTGTTCCAGTGGCACAATTTTAATATAAGTTGATATAAATTAGTTATTAATAATACAAATCGATACAAATAAATTTGACTAGAATAAATGGGCATCAAAAAATCAGATGTGGACGTGGCGGGCTATAACGTAAGTGACTTGCGGGTGCTTCTGGCGGAAATATTTCTACTGATTCTGAAGGGTGGCGTAGCGTATTTATACCGCGGGGGCGACGCCCTCTCAAGTGATCAGATGCTCCCGAGGACGCATGGGAGGGGAAGGAGGAGATGGCCAGGAAGTTCTTGGGAGTCGGGATTTGCGAGCGAGTGAACGGGGATCAGCTACTGACTGAAGAGAGCGAAAATTTGTTAAAAATGGTAAAAAAAAGAATGCTAAGGAATCTAAAAATACAAGGCTCAAATTGCGGATGATTAAGCTTCTCAGGGACGTAATGTTTTTTTATGTTAAGTTACGTTTACATGCGGCGGCGATGGTGTTTGCGGCGGCGGTGGTGTAACGGTTAGGGTATCGAACTGTTATAACCAAGTTCGCGGGTTCAAACCCGAAGGACGAAAAAATAAGGGGCGAAAAACACCTTCGTACGCCTTCCTTCGGAGGGGAAGCGAAGCCGGCTGTCTCGTGTAGTAGATTTACTGCATGTAAAAGATCCTCGAGCCTAAATGAAGCCACTGAGCTAAATTCAAATTGCCTGTTTCTTCGTCCAAGTAATACCTTCCTTCTGCCCTAGTTGGTGAAAGGATCGTAGCGGCATTTGTGTGGTCAAACGGAAGAGCAGGTCTCATGACCTGAGTCTCGCCACGTAAAATAGGCAATAATTCAATTCAATTCAATACATCATTGAAAAGTATTTTCGGACGATCCGGGGTCCACCGACAGTTTTTTTGTGTGGCAATAGAGGTATCAAAATTTACATATAGTATGAGAACAGATTAGAAGACACTCTCTCTTGTTGAGATTACAAAACGATTGTTTCGTCTTTACTTATTCTGAAAAAAATGTGTGTGATGTTTGGTATGTATGCTTCGAGGCACCATCGGCGACCTGTTATGAGAACTCATCCCTGCGTTTGTCAGTACAGTTTTATATAAATTACACATGAGCCGTCCAACATTTGCATCATCTCCCTGAGTTCTGATGGAATAAAGTGTCACTCACCCACAAATATTTTATCTTAATTTTTTATTTAATATTTCTTCTAAGTTATCCTTATTTATCAATTTAGTATATTTGTAATAGTAATCCAAGGGGTCGTCTTTATTGCACTTTTTTATCTATTTAAAAGATTACCAACTTTCCATGTCTTAGCTTCATCTTAGGGTAGGGTAGGAATGTGAAGATAAATAGCAATAATGAAAAACAAACAATGAATTCGAAAAATGAATTAACACCAAATTTAAATTAACACTTCTTGTGTATTACATTGCAAAAAAGGTAGAGAATTAAAATTAAAATTCTCTACCTTTTGTCCAGTGTAATTAACGTGGCCTGATAGAACAAAGTTTGTTTGGTTTCCATTACTGTTATTAATTATTTTCACACATGCATCAGACCCAAAGATTATGGGGAAGGTATCGAAAGCCGCTTTGAAGTAATTTATTCACCAGACATGTTAATATTTTCCTTCACTTATGAAAAGTGCAAGAACCGCCCCTTGTCGAAACGTAATTTGGCTAAGGTTCGACTCCTAACCGTTACTTTAAAAAATCGTGAAAAGCGAGTCAATCCTGATTTAAAAATTGCGCATCTTAGATTTACTGCACCGGTTTAACTCAGCGATAACGCATCAACTGCTGCCACTGCAGAGCCTCTAATCGTAAGGTCCTAGGAATCCAGTCCTGAGGGTTGCAGAATTTTCGACACTAGTTATATAACTACGTCGAATTCACCCGCTGTCTGAAGGGTAATTCTAGCGGCCGGCTTCTCTGATCAGCATTTTTCCGTGGTTTCTCCGATCAACACAAGGCGAATACCGGAGCAGTACCCCAACAAACAGACCAAGGACCGCGCGCGATTTTTCCATCCTCTTCCTTGACTTCTCCTCATCCCTTACTTACACCCACAATTACACGCACTACACTACCACACACCTGGAGCTTCGAGCTTGTCCCAGTTGGGGCGGTGCCCGCTGGTGGACGATTCCTGTTTGGGGAAAACCCCACAAGCCGATGGGTATGCCGACACCGAATCTTGCCATCAAGCAGGGGAATATCATCGCCATCTCTTGCGATAAAAAAAACACTACACGTATGAGACGAATGACGTCGGGCCTGGAGGCGCTAATCAATCAATACATGCATACATGCTGCCGATTGCATTGCACGGTAACCACAACTATTTGCTACAGGTTGCCCTAAAAGACTCGGCGAGTTGCCTGCTGCTCTTGATTGCGGGTGGGATGGATCCTGGAGGAGACAGGTGTCAACGTGCGTAAACGCGCTTTTATCGCTGATAACCTGCCAAAAGGGGGAGCGCGTGATAAACCGCAATCGTCGACATTCTGATGACAGCAGACGAGCGGAAAAATATGCAGGGAACTGCTTTCACGGAATATCATAGTTCACTTGTTGTCAGAATATTATTCGCATGTTTTTCAGTGGTGGCTCAAGGTTGGTGATACAATGGGACTGCAAATCTGTTTGAATACTGACTCCACTACTGATAATTCGGTCTTGCAATTTTGAAATAAATATCAACTGTAAATGAAAAGGCTCGCTTAAAAATTATATCCTTGTAAATATTTTATCATTAATTTATACATTAATATAATGATGCTGAAAGTCCGAAATTAATCGGGTACCTTTTTTCAATACCTTCATTTTCATGTCGTATGTATTAGTACGTCCGCTTATTATTCATTATGCATTCTCCATTCCAATGATATCGACCATTTTATTCAGAAGACCTTACATAAATATACAAACTTATTCATACAGTTGAATGTTGACAATTAAAATTGCATTACACCTCATTACATTATACTAATTACATTATAACATTACATACACTACTTGTCTCATAAAATAGTTGTCAACTTTAGTTAAGTTGTATCATATAGGTTTACGCTCCATTGAATGTTTTCAACATATGTTGCCGATTATAATGATTTGTTATGTGTCTAAAACTTACTCTGTCCTTATGAACGTTACAACGATTGGCCGAAATATTGAGAACTATTTTATGAGAAAATGCGATAATGTAATTTTAATTGATAGCATTTAACTGTACTTTGTAAGTTTTAATTTTTATAGATGGTCTGCTGTAAAAATGATGTATTGAATGTATTTTTAAATACTATTAACGTACAACATTTAAAGTGTAATGAAACATTTCAAATGCCAATACCTGAATAAAATCTAATGCCAGAATCAATCTGTACGTTTCCTGTGATACAGTAGAAGAAAATATTATTGCACTCTAGAAATACCTAATGATTTGTAACAAGCACACGAGAGAAAAATTAATAAATTATTCATGGTTTATTAGAATTGGCTGTGTATAATGTTTTTTCGACAAAAATGATTTGTTGCATTTTGAAAAAATATCACAAAATATATTTTATAATAAGTTTTCACTTATTTTCAACAAAATATACTATTTAATTCACCAGCAATAGATCACACACAGTAATCAATAACAGTAATATTAAATAGTAAGAACAATGAATTAATGATAATATAAGTATTATTCTAATAATATAAAAAAACTAATGTGTGTATTTTATATGTAGTGTAATAAATGTTCACATTTAGCTTTTCATGATTCAAATTAAGCTTCATTCCACACCAATTCCACACCGCTAAAACTTTCCAATTCAATTAAATAAATGTTACTTTGTTTCAGGTACGTGCAGTTCCCTCAGAGTACATTACTTTCGCGGCGTGAATTGGTGATGGAGTGTTGAGTCGATGGTGAGCGGTAAGTAAATTGATATTTAAGCCTGAAGTTCCTGAATCCACAAGGAGCAGTCCTTCCATTTAATGAGTATTTAGACATGTGGAATTATATGAATAAGTTATTCCCTGATTAGAATAAACTTTACAAAAAAATTGTAGTCATACTTCCTTGCAATTGCGATCGTAGAAGGTATATTCATTGATTGAATGTTAGTGATTCCGGGCGCGTCAACTACTAAGGTCATTATTCCCGTAAGTTTAGTGCGTGTTGTTTTCCTCGGGAGGTGGTTGTGGTTTTCCACCGCTGGATGGCCAGATCTGGCGTCGACCTACCGTCGGCTAACGGGGTTTTCCCCAATCACGTATCTCCTACCAGCGGGGCATCGCCCAGCCGGGACAAGTTGTAAGTCCCAGACAGGTGTCCCGGCATGAGTTGTAGTGTAGGTGTGTGTTTAAGGGGTGAGGATAGGATAAGGAAGAGCAAGGAAAGATCGCGCGCAGTCCATGGCCCGTTTTGTAGGGTACTGCTCCGGCATTCGCCTGGTGTTCATCGAAGAAACCACGGAAAACTACCGATCAGAGCAGTCGGCTGCTAGAATTCTCCTCCAGACAGCGACTGAATTCGACCTAGCTGAAAAGCTAGTGTCGAAAATTCTTCCGCCGTCGGGACTCGAACCTAGGACCTCCGGTCAGAGGCGCTGCAGTGACATCAGTTGATGCACTGAGCCACCGCTCCCGGTTAGAATGTATAAAAAGGCAGGAGAAAAGAAGGTCGATACTGATGGATGAAGAAAAGCTTCTGAGTAAAAAAAAAAGACAACGGAGATGCTGTGAAACAGAAGTGGGTGAAGACAACTATGATGTATGGAACCTGCCATTTGGCACAGCACACGGTGATGTTGCTGGTGGCAATGATTATAATCATGCACGCCTTGTCCTGTGAATTAATTGTAGACTGAAAATATGCGTATCCTACATAAAACTACAAAATATGTTCAGTTGTGACCATTGGTTTTCCACATTGTTTTAATAGATTCGTTTTATTAATATTAAAATTACTGTATTTGATGTAACGTAAAATAACTCCAAGTATTGTAAAATTGACAAAATAATTCTCATTTATAATGCATATTCATTATCACTTATATTCTTCGTCGTGAAATATTGGTCACAGAAGTGAAGAATCAAAAATAAAATGAACCACCGGAAGTCCTGGACTGTTACCTAAAATTGGTTTCGATCAGGAATCTACCTACTATTTGTTCGTGTGTGCATGTTCTGATATCTGAAGAGAATATTCACCTACATGGACATTTCAATGAGGAATTATATTGAGTTTCACTAATTTCGAATAATCGCATAAATTGACAGGAAACTAAGCAGCCTCCGGCCTAGTGAAAGGTGACAATGGTTTTGTTGGATACTCTGAAACTCCGGAATAATCTAAAAACAATAACTGAGTTTCGACTTTGACTGAAAAAATATTTGTTTGTTATTCCGCATAATTTTCATATTGCACGTTAAGACTGAATCCTTAATGTGCCACTTCTTACCACTCAGCTGGCGCCATACGGCGAGGAAGCTCTAGTGTTCATGAGTGCTGTTTCTGAGTAGCCAATTTTTGTTGCCCCAGGACTTCATTTTCCATGTCTTCGACAGCATTTGTGCTACTGCAAGCCACAAGAGTTTAATTGTGGGAAATTTGTATAATGTGAATATGGCAGGTACTGAGGTAACTGTTTCTAGATTCACATTAATGTGTAGTATCGTGTGAACTCGTCGAAAAGAAACTCAATTAAAATCCTGCGAACTATGGTAGTACTTGTCATACGTGAGCAAATGTTGAACCTTGAAGTGATGAGAAATAAGCTTCACCTTTGCAGTTGGAGATCTTCAAGACGATGAAATACAGTACAAAATGTGTTTGTGAACAAATAAAATGTAACATAAAACATTCGGAAATATATTCTGACCTCGCTGAAATTAAAAACTGTTAGTGGAGAAGGGTACATACAATTCGCATATACGACGGCCGCTGTCACAAAAATTGCACTAAATTCCAAACAGCTATTGAAATACTAATAAAATATTCAATCCTCCAACAGGAAGAAGCCTTGCATCTCATACCGATGACAGAGCTGGTGTAAGATGTAGATAGCAGTTGATCGTCAGATGGTTATGTCAAACTATTTATGTCAATGTCAAAGATGTGTTGATGTCAGTGACGATGACAGCTGTATTATCTTACGCAGACTATGCTCCAACGCTTTCTCTAATACCCCATTATTTCTTTGTGACATTTCTCTGGAACCACCTCCCTCTGAAGTTTTTCTTGATCACGTACCTCTTATCAAATGCGTAGATTTGCCGTAAACCTTTTTACTTTTAATGTCTCGTCTACACATGAGATTTTCAGAATTATTTGCTCTTTATCGCTTGGCTTTTCTCTACTTTAGTTTGTTCTGTAGAATATGTGCCAATAATTCGTGTGATTCCTGCAAGCCTTTCTTCATTGAACATGGAATTTTACCATTTCTTTGCCTATATATTAACGAATCATTTTTTGTCGAAACTACCTTGTAAGGCTGAGAGCATGTTTTCATGCATTGCATATACTTATAATTACAACACACGTTGTGGGAATAATATTTGTCAGGTGTCGGTATCAACAGCTCACTACAAGAAATCCACATGTTGTATATGCACGCTACTTGACAACACACTGCCAAATGACATTGAACATTAAAATCGATAAATAAGTTTTAAGTGCAAAGTAAAATATTTTCCGCTTCATAAGTATTCCGGTACAATTAGGAACTATAATGACCATGAAAAAAATAATAAATATTTGAACAGTGACACTGAACAAAATAGTTATTGTATTGTACAATTTTAAATGCTAAATATACCTCTAACAGGTAATGGAATGCAAATATGAGAGTTGTTATTTTATTAACTACAAATCTGGTGTTCGTTTACCAATGCAAATATGTTTCCTTTAACTCGAGAGAAAAAAAATATACTTTTCAAATGTATCTGACCCTGCATTGTTGGTACTTTCGTTTATCATTAATCTAGGCATGGGGAAGGGATTCTGGAGCTCAAAAAACAACTTGCGCAGATTTATACATCTCCCCCAGACGTTGCAAACAGTTTTTACTATTTCACTTTTTCTCATGAAAATAAATCAAACCAAATACTTCTCCTTCCTGAATTTCTAATATGCATTTAGAAGGGACTCAACTTTTCTTTAAATAGGGCTCTCATGACAAATTATTTCATTTTCCTGTTTCATTGTGCATGAAATGACGTAGTTTTATAACATTCCACAACTTGTCAAACAAATTCCATCGCACTTAAAATATTGGAACGTGTCGACATGTGGCCCTTGGCGAGCGTTTCCTTTATTCTGCCGTTGCTCGTTTCCAAGGCTGTGTTTCCATCATCGTTACAATGACATTTCACTTAAGCTTTTTATAGAGCGATTTTCCTAAGGATGAGCCAAAGTGACAGTTCGTGAAAACAAGTGAACATCGCATGTATTTCAGAGAAGTATCCCTCCGCCGCGACAGCTGTTCAGTCACGCCCCTTCGTAAAGTGTTAATGGCTCCTGTGAAAGCATCCCTATGAAGAAGTCTAAGAGTTTCGCTGAGGTATGTGCATGTACGTAAGTCCGGGAAATATTTAAATTTAATTTTGTAGGTAGAAAATCCCTTAACATGCTCTCACAATCAGTAAAAGAAAACTGCCACGAATGTGAATAGAAAGAAAAATGATTTTAAGCCGGAACCACGTGCATCTGTACGCATCTCGCTTTCAAGTCTCGGTTTTAAAATAAACATAATATTTATCACACAAAAAGTAAATTCAAAGTAATATATAAAGAAAAAAAGAATTTTTCACAGAAGAGCACGTTACACTCCTCTTCCTAATATCAATTATTTCTCGCGGCGCACTATATTTTTGTCGGACAAGGACACGACAAAAGGAAGTGTCGAAGCCATTTACAAGTTAGCCAACTGCAAACGAACAAATGCGGGAAGGGAGTCTAACGGGCTCAAAGGCACAACGACCACAGAACCTTCAGTAATGTTGCCAGCACTAGCTGTCACTTTGGCTCATCCTTAGGAAAATCGCTCTATACTCTCCATCCTTCTGAGAGCACCTTTTCTTGGAAGGTGTTGACAATTCAATGTTTACTTTCCGTTCCTCGTGAATATCCGAGTGCACACATTGAAATGCATTCTGATTCATGTTTATACTAGCCCGTATATCAATCCCTAAGCTGTAAGAGAGATTGTTTTGGTGATTTGGGAGGCATAAATATTAAAAGTGATGGTCTCCAAAAAAACTATGAATGTTGCAGTGTTTGCGATGCTAGTAACGGGGCTAAAAGATTCCAGAAATCTTAAGCTTTGTGTCGTCGTGTCAACATGCCAAGAAAATGATATCTTACACAATGATCCCAAATGCCCACTTCCACGACATTAGTTTCATGTTGCACGGGGGCATGTCACGTTGGCGCAATCTGTGCTACCGTGGCTGTCGAAAGAAATTCCAAGTTCGCCACAAAAAAGTGGTCAGCACAAAAAAGGTGGTGAGCCCTTATAAAAACTTCTGTAAACATATGTATGTGTATAATATTATTTTTACAAACGATTATAATGGTATATTTAGTACATGTTTCGGCACTCAAATGTTCACAAAAACTGTTTAGTCGGCTTTCCCTAATTCGCAGTGTCTCGGAACGTGATACCATATGCTCTGTAATCCGCACGTGACTTGAAATTTTGAAATATTATTAACTTGGGAATTAGAAATCGATGAGGTACTACAAAAATTGAATCAACTAAATAAGTGTAAAAATTATAATAAAAGTTGTGGTTGACCCCCTTATCCACGGGCCCCGGAGCTATGTGCCGACCACACCCCCTCTCCACGGGTTGCGTGCTTCTGCCACGGGTTGGCAACCTCAGTCTCCGCATCATGAAAATTCGTCCTCTGCATTAGAACACCCTCCAGTCCTTGCATGGCAGTGGCGACCTTAGCGTGTGCAAGGTCCGGCCCGGCCCGTCCCGAGCCTGCCACACCGCGGCGTTTAAAGGGGAGACTCCACTCCTCTCCACTCCACTCCACTCCACTCCACTGGGGCGCTCGGCGTGGGAAGCGCCGAGCGGGGCGCCCGTCAGCGGAAGAATTGTGCTCTCGAGTGGAGCGCTCGGATGCGCCTCGTGGGAGTGGCCCCCCACCCCCCACCCCATCCCCACCCCTTCCTGCTTCCGCTTCCGTCGAGGAGCAGCGCCTTCCCAAGAAACTTGCAGATTTGAACGGAGTGGAAGGTGGCTGCGATTGCACACTTGTCGCGGTGCGAGAGTCTGCTCATCTGCACCAAGGAAGGAAGGAAGGAAAAAACATAGGTTGTTTTCCACTGAAGATGTTGTTTCTGCCCTTCCTGTATTTTGAACCGATCAAAGGATACTGCTAATTGAATAAAAACAAGAAGTAAAGTAGAAGAAGGAGAATAAAACACAATAGAAATCAAACTGAAGTATGTATTCAAGTGAAATTCTATTTTGTCGCATTAATTATCTTGGAAAAAGGAAAAAGATGCTTCTTGTCATAACTTTGTAAAGATTTATTTACGATGAATTTTTTAAACTTCGAGCGCGTTCTTTGAATAACAGTTAATTATGAGCAAAAGTCAGAACAGAAACTCCATTATTTTTCAGTGAGAGTGAAATGTCATAATACACGTTATTAATTTGTGCCGCGTCATTTATAACAATGATCCGCCTACATGACGAAAATATTTGGTTCCAAAATTCGAAAAATTATCTTTTATATTACCCATTGCATATTACAGCATAATATTTTGAGATTTTTTATTATTACGATGGCAGTTTCGTGTTCATTTCGATGTTTAGGGTTCACGATATTTAGGGTTAACTATAGAGGAAAATGATCACATACACTGGCGGAAGCTATAAAACGACTTCAAGAGACTATTTCTTACATTGTTATTTGTTAATTTAGATTAAGTTGTTCATTTGCTCTTACTATTACTCTGTTTTCTTTGCTATGTTACTTCGGCTATAACAGAAATGAGAATTTAACTCTAAAGGTGAATGTCTCGTCAACTGCCGTTTGGAATGAGGACGGAATAATGTGCAACTCTCAAATGAGATGGTTAAACCATTGCACACAATCGAAAAGTTAAAAAAAATAGAATTCCATTTTAGCTACTATAGATCGGAAGTTTTATGATTTTTGTGTTTGTAAAACTCTGTAGATTCTGAAAAGCACTCACAAACACGAATTTTAACTATTCAGTTTTGCCTCATACGTTAAATCTATGAATATTGACCATTGTTTTGGACTTACCAATAATTTTGTATAAAATAGGTAAATATTGTTAGTAATGACAATCGGCTATTCCCGCTCCCTTAAATAGCCGGCGTAGGCTAAAGATGTAAAGTACGTTTCTGAATGAAATCGCTGGTTCGTGTCACATGCGCTTTAAAACCTGTGGGGATCTCCCCACGTGCCATATGAATTGGTAATATGAAGATAAATCGAAGCTCATATTATCTATCATTTTAAGAAGCTTCCACCAAAGCACCCATAATCGTTTCCGTTTCCAAGTGCTTATCGTCACTTTGCGAGTCGTCCCGCGCGGTCGTTCTTAGTAGCTTCGATTCGCTACCCTCCTTCTATGGAGGGCGAGGTCTTTCAAACGGCTGTCGAGCTGTGCTGCCCGGAGCGGCAAAACGAATTTTCAAAACGTGATCCCGGATTTAGCCAACTATTGGAACTGAATTTCTTCGTCGTCTTTTGAAAGGGAAGACGGTCGGTCGAGCTTTGCTCCTGGCAAAACAAGCTGCTTTTGTACGAAATGTGTTTAGCGTTTTTCTTTTACACTAAATAGAGAGTTGAGTTATTAAAATTTCGTGGGAGTTTATGGAATGTTACAAAAATAGACTTTTAGTACAAGTTTTGTAAATGTTTGATTGTGCAAACCAAACAATTCTTTTTTTGGAGTTAAATCAAGCGGAAAGGCAGTTCGAGAATTCTAGGTCTCTTGAACCTTGGAAGACTTTCACTGTTGGCCAAAACACTGGTGAAATGTTTGGTATCTCTTCATTTCCTCGTTCATTGTTGCAATCAACATTAACCCTCCTCTAGGAATTGGAAAATAAAAGAAGCGGGGACAGTGGTATTGATGACTGCACCAGATAAAATGCACTATTTCACAAAGCAGTTGTTTTTATTAAACAATGTTTTATTGAAGAAATCACTTTTTCAGGTGTACATGAATTTTGTCTCTGTAATATGGAAAAATTGACAAAAATACTAAAAATAATGAAGTGTAATAGGACAATCAGGTAGTTTTTATTTTCTCATAAACTAGAATAATGTTCCAGTGTATAAGGAGTAAGGAGAAAGTTACGTAATATTGCTAAAATTAAAGTCGATATTTTGAAGGAAATTAATGATGCGGAGGTGGCTAGTACCGAAAAAGTGGGTTTTCTTTTCGAAACGTCAGTCTCTGTGTCCCTGGGCCCTTTGAATTAGATCTCCTTCAAACAATGCATTTCCGTAACAAAACAAACTGTTAGCTTTGTTAGCAATAAAAAATTGGAGAAAGAAAATAGAAGTTATCTTCCAGAAAATTTATTGTACATTTACAAATTCACATTCACACTTCTTTCAAATTACCTTATTCTATGAACGTGTATAAAATAAAAGCGGCCAATCATTAGCAATGATTTGTAATACTCATTATATTAGGATTTTCAATTGTAAATTAAATACTAATCTAATACATTGATCGATATAATCTTCGAATATCTGAAAAAATAAAGCAACCATTCGTCACTAAATGGACATTTCTTTGGACTAATGGATATTGGATGTCGAATTAGCGGCTAATTGTTGTAGCATTTGTTTCTGGATCCGCCACTGCTGATAATGAGTAACTTTTGCTCGTGTTACTTCTTTATGTCCTCGCGTCAATATTGTTTTGCTGTGAATGGGTTCTTAAACACATTTCAAGATCCGCGTGGTGCAGAAAGCGGTGTGCCAATCGAAACGACGAGAGGTTATTGCACTCCGAAAGAGGGGAATCGGCGCCAAGAGCCATTGGCTCGGCCGTCCACTCCCCCGCTTGTTTCCACACTCAGACCTTGAAAAACTCCCGACCTTGGCCGTCCCAATTCCTTTGTTTTTGTTCTGCTGCCCGATCTCAGAACGACTCAAAAGGAAAGATGCAAGTGTTTTTGTCGCGCTGTTTCATTGGTTATGTATTTCGCTTTTCCTCCCAGTCGCTAGTGTTGTGACCTACGGTCGCATTATGAGCGTAGCGACCCATGCAAGCTTTCACTACTGTTTGTTTGCCTTCTCAATACCTAGCGTCCTTAGCATCACATTGTTGTCGGTCGTTGTGTTGTGGTTGGTTCTGGCAGCCTTACCAGGGCTGTTAAACGTACCTCTGCCTCTGTCTGGTACAAGAGTCAAGGATTGACCTCTGATCTTAAGTAAACTGTTCTTTTTTTATTTCGAAGACAAAATCTCGGTGATTATCCTAAAATATTACAAACATTTTTATCCTCGGTTCTCGTTCCCTGCAATCTACTTGAGCAGTTGATCTTTTTAACTAGTAAAGGGAAAAGGTTAATGTTTGAATCAGCATGTTTAATCAAGTATGGTTCTTGTAATTGACAATTATTTCCATTAATTACACGAATATTACACTTTTATTTGTGACTACTACATAAAAACATTATACCTATACTACATAATTGCATTCCAAAAATAAGGAGGTGCTCACAAAAATAAATTACACTACTTGTTTTACTGATGTTCTTGTTAGTGGTTTTTGCCAAATTTATTTCTTGCGCTACACGTCGTGGACTTTTTAGACATTTTTATTAATAAATAGCTCTTTTAGGTCAGTGAAACTCTAATTAAAATGTGATAAATAATGTATTCCAGTGGTTTGAGGTATAAATAGCAGAAGGTTGCAGTTATGACTCAAAAAGTGCACCTTCCGATAGAGAAACCTTAACCAATTAATGTGGATTTAACTACAACTTCATTCTAAATAAAAACATCAAGATTATTTTTATGATAACATAGGGATACGTTTTCGTAACAGTGTGCCTAAACTAAAAAGCAAATCACGAATAAAATTAGAGATATCTGAAAGAAGTCACAACAGAGAGTTATACGAACAAATTATTCACATTCTCTCTCACTCTTACACTTAATAATTACATCTCCATTAATTCATTCTCGCAAATTATTAGTAATGGTATTTTGATTACAAATTACTTAAATTAGAAAGACGTTTTTGCGTAATCCTGCAATAAGACTTGCTCTTCTTCTAAACCCACCAACTGCAAAACTTCTCAAACCTTCAGTGTCAGAGATTTTAACACAGTTAATGGTAATGAAATGTTTTCCTGCATCCCTGTCTTTAGTTTTTGGTCGCCAACAAAAATCATCTCGATAAATATTTCCCGGCATTATTTTTCTGAGAAAATCATCACGCGCTACCAATGATGGAAGGGAACATTCAGCTTCTCGAATGTTGCAATAGTCAACACCGCGAGCCTTTCATCATCTGCGCTCTATAGTTACTCACTCTTTGAGACAATGAACGTTGAGGGATATTGTTTAAGTTCTGCTTTCATATTAGTGGAGTTGTATTCAATATGTGAAGTACACAATGTACGCTATACTTTACTATAATAGGCAATTAAAATGATAAATACTTCTGTAGTATTTTTCTTGCAGTTCTACTTGGAAAAAAATTCGTTCACGGGTGTTTGCTGTGAGGGAATTTATCAATAATTTTCTTCTTGAAATTGGAAATGTTCATGATAACGTCCTTTTCCACCGACAGCAATGATGCTGAAAAAACATGCTGTCTCTCTTCCTCCGTAGTATTTCTAATAAATGTTATTCTCTTTAGTGTTGAAAAATAACGCGGAGTCTCTGATGTTTTCATTGGGAAGGTTAAAAGCAGTTTTATCTGCTTCATAGTTTCACGGAAAGAATCTTCCGAGGTGTTAACATACTTAAATTCAAACTCACCTACAGCTACAGTCTCAGAACGAAACTCTTTATTGTCGTTAATGTATTATTGATAATTTTGTTCCTAGCTTGTTTTGACAGTAAGTGGTACATTTTCAAAATATCATTCAATTTCATACTGGGGTACCAAGAATCGTATTTGGGAAACCTTTCTGGCTGAAACATTGTAGTTGAAATTAGATGTCCAGTTAACTTAATTATTTCTCTGATAAAGAAATATTATATTTCTATTGAATTTCTCCATAGTTCTGAATCATTAAGTTTCCTTCTGTTGGAATCATCGAAACGGCTTGCTGGGTCTTTCACATTTTTCCTAATTTAATTTTTTCCCCTCAAACGTATCATCTCTAGGCACAGATTTTGATGACATAAAACAGCGCCAAAAATGATCAATAAAATGCTCTTAAAATGTTTTTAAAAAATGCCCTAAAACCAAAGAAAAATGACGTAAAAAATGATGAAAATCAGTTCAAACGAACAACTTAAGTTGTTGGATATGTTACTGATGTAATTGAGGCTTCTTCTATTCGTTCAAGTGAACTCAGCCTTCAAACTTTTGGTTTGTGTGTTCTTTGCCAGAGAATCTCTGTCTTTAGTTATCACGAAATCGGTCGAACTGAGAATGGCTGACATTACGATTTCTGAGTGAAGAAATCGAATCGGCTACCAGGTATAGGTACTCAGTAATTCTGTATAGAACATTTGTTGCATCGTGTAAATATTATTTGAAGCAAGTACCATTAAAATTACATTAAAATCGATTAAATAAGCGAAAATGCATTAAAAATTACAGGAAAAATTAAAAAATGACTTATTAGCCGAAATCGATAAAGAATGCAAAAAATAGTATAAAAATGGGTATTTTCCTTTTGTCATAACATAAAATGAATTTCTATACTAAACGACATTGTTCTAAAGTGAAAAGAAAAAATGACATTTCATTAAAATCCGCCCCCTAATCATCACACTTCAGTTATCCTAAACTTTTAATTTTCAACTTTTCTTTCTCTCTACCTACTCTGTATGAGGCGGTTTCCATTGATCCTGTATTGTATCCTGGTTTGTATTGATGTATCGTGTATTCATGTATCGTGGACTATCTTAGAATTTAAAGATTTAGAGAGATAAAAATATAAAGAGGTGCAGAAGGTGGGGAAAAATATAGTGGGTATTATAGTAAAATTTGTAAAAATTCTACAAAAACCGTGTTTCAAATTAAATCAATTCGAATCTGATTCTATTAAATTTGTATTTTGTTAGACATCATTATCATTATATTTTGTTATACAATAGATAAAGCTACTTTCGTTTACTCTCTCCTTAATATGAAGTATTGCTTTTATGATACAAAAAAATATAAACAAAAATATAAATTCTACTATTCTGGGACGTAAATAAAACGAAATATTAGATAATTAGATACACCCAAATTCCAGGACTTCAGCTATTCCATTCATCAAAATATTATAAAAATATGACTTAACTAAGTAAATAACTAAAAAACAAACATTGATTTTGAGAGGTTCACTTGCATACGGACTATATCTAAAAGAAATCGGGGGGAGAAATAAGATTAAAAAGATGAAAGGACAGAAGGAGAATATGAAAGATGTAAAGTGAAAGTTCGACAAGGCGTTGAAAACTGTATGAAGCGTGAAAAAAAAAGAATAATAAACAGAAGACAGCATACGGTGGAGACGAAAAGAACTGAGAGGAAAGAAGTCCGGCCAGGGACGTGTGGTTGAGACGATGCATCCTGCGAGGTGAGGCGAGGCGAGGCGCTGTGTTTGGGGACGAGTGCCAGAGGTGCGTCGGGTGCGGGTCCAGCTGACGTGTCTCGGATGAGCCTTTCCACGCTGGCGTTGTGAATAGCGCCCCGGGCTGGCGCGCGGCCCTCGGAGCCTAGAGGCGGCGGCCGGGTGAGGCGCGGCGCGGCGCGGCGGGGTGGGGGTCAGGGAGGCAAGAGCCAGTGGAAATAGAACGACCCCCGCCGGCGCCGTCTATTCGGGCCCTGCCCGCGCCCGCGCCGCTGCGTCGCACTCCATGTCGCTGCACGCGATCTCGCACTCCGATGATCGCGATGCACGCGATGCGACGCGATGCGACGCGATGCGACGCGATGCGACGCGATGCGACGACGCGATGCGACGCGATGCGACGCGATGCGACGCGATGCGACGCGATGCGACGCGATGCGACGCGATGCGACGCGATGCGACGCGATGCGACGCGATGCGACGCGACGCGACGCGATGCGATGCGATGCGATGCGATGCGATGTGACGCGACGCGACGCGACGCCACGCGACGCGACGCGACGCAACGCGACGCGATGCGATGTGAAGCGACGCGACGCCACGCGATGCGATGCGATGTGAAGCGACGCGACGCGACGCCACGCGACGCGACGCAACGCGACGCGATGCGACGCGACGCGACGCGACGCGACGCGACGCGACGCGACGCGACGCGACGCGACGCGACGCCACGCGACACGACGCAACGCGAGTCGCCTTGCAAAACGGCCACTGCGAAAACACCTACTGGCTTAGGTGGCTTAGGACATCAGTTATGACACTGCAGTGCCTATGACCGGGAGGTCCTAAGGTTCCACTCTCGACTTGGATAGGATTTTCGACACTTAACTAGATAGGTCGAATTCAGTCGCTGTCTGAATGATAATTCTGTTATGGTCGGCTGCTGTGATCCGTAGTTTTCCGTAGTTTCTCCGATCAACCCAGGCTAATGCCGAAGCAGTACCCTAACAAACGGCACACGGACCGCGTGCGATCTTCCTTTTCTCTTTCTTGTCCTATCCTCACACCCCCTTACGGACACACGTACTTACATGAACTAAAGGTACCACCTATAAGCCAACCAGCTACTCTCTACCAAGTACCGTCTACCTTCATATGTCGGGAGACGTATCGGGAGCTTAGAGTTCATCCCGACTGGGGTGGTGCCCTGTTGGTGGGAGATACCTGGTTGGGAAAAATCCCGCTAACCCACGTGTAGGTCGGCGCCAATCATTCAGCAAAAATACCTCTCTTTCTCCGCTAATGCCTGGCCAAGCCGATGCGGTTCCGTATGCTAAGTTTGTCAGGTACAGCTAGAGCATGCTCAGTATATCAACGCGTATAAACTGATCGAAAGCAGGCCATTTGGCACCATGGTAGCCGCAGCCCCATGGTAGACGAACCCCCATAGCTGGAAGGGGAAGCGGCTTTGAAATCAGACAATACAAAGACATCACAGAAGGGTCGGAATCCTTGCCATTAGGCCGAATGCAAAAGGTTTGAAAAAATACACCAAAATTAATGGCCAATATACATAAATGAACCGGTTATTTAAAGGTCCTCCGCAAATTTTGTGTAGAAGGCTCGCGATTCTCCATTAACTAGACCTACGTGTTAACTTAAGCGGATATCAAAGCAATACAACAAAGTAGTATGCTGAAAAACATAGCGTAGAAGTGTGTAAATTAGTTTTTGATATTGTAGAGAGCGGATGTGTACATTGGGCTATGCCATCGCTGATTTTATTAATATTGGGACTTTCCTGAATGTGATGATCATCGAATTTGCTAGACAAATATTATGTTTGTGGTTTGTCAATATCACTTTGTTTTAGTTGCATCTGTGTGACTGCGTCAAACCTCTGCATTTATATTGTATTCTTTAATTTGTTCGTTTTGAATTTCAAAATTTACCAAATTAGCTGCATATTAACAGTTTCTATCTTATCTGAAGTAGTCCCGGTCGCAATAAACTTGAATGATCGCAAGTCTACTGCCATTAAAAATCTATATTCTCAATTTATTTTAGCAAATTAACATAAATGACCAGATTAAGAATATCTAATATTTTTACATGTTACATAAATTTACAAGATATCTCAGAATTTATACAGACAAACCTATGTATAGTTTTTCATTTCTAGGCATATTGCAATCTAAGACAAGAATCACTTGTTTCCAAGTCCTGTAATGTAAGCCATAATTCACCATTTCCCCAGATTTCAAGTAGGAACTCAACTATTCTCCCGAAGTGAAGTTCGAATTCACCAGGAAACGACGGCATCGTAGTCGACCCGACCTTCTTCAACCCATTCATTTTATGTTCGCCCGTGACCTTTACCGCCTTCGATCTTCTGCAGTAGGATACTTCCCTTTTAAGAGGCTACGGAGGCATGCAGCTCACATGCAACGCATTCGTAAAGAGAATCTATTTGCTGTGACCACGCCATTTCATACTTTATCCATTGCAATTCATGCTGTAGGATTTTTCGTAATGTGCTATTAATTTGTATTAATTTATAACTTTTATACACACTGTTCCTTTAAAGATAAGAAAAATTGATACAAAACGATATGTTTATTAATTAAATATAAAATGTTATCTAATATATTTTAGAACGTATTGGATCATGTCTTTGGTTTTCAAACTATAGATTATGTCAAATGTTACAATCGCGTTTTCTAAGCGCATTAAACCTAATAAAATTCCTTACTTTATGGAAATAGTTTGACCATTTACTTGATTTTTAACTAATAGCTATACTTAAATAACGATACAATTCGTCAAGTGTTCTTTTCCATTCTGCTTTGTGAAGTTTGTCCCGATGTACCACCTTTTGGAGGCAGGGTGAGTACAATCCAGGCCACATTCTATTAGTAGTGTCTATCGGATTAGACGAGTAATCACACAATGTATCGACGTTTGTTATTTCTTTTCCCTTAATTATATTATCACTTTTGTTTCGTTTAAATAGTTTTGGAGTTATTTGAACTAGTTTTATGTCGTATGCTTTCTTGAAACACAATGTAAGCTGTTTGATTTGTAATGCATGGTGCCAGGAGAAGGATTTTCGACCGAGAATGTCACGGAAATGGCAAGTAGATGTCAAGGAAATGTCAGAAAAAATTAAGTCTTTTAATTTCTTGGCCAACCTGATCCCGGACGTTCACTTCCCTGCTGAGGCAAGCCTCCTGTCCCCTTCCTTTCTCTTTCAAGGTGAATGTGGCTTAGAGGGATTCAAAAGATGGTCGAACTTTCAGAGGGCTACTTCTTTATATCATTTAAAATTGATTAAAGTTAAGTGTGAACACACAGATCGGATCAACGCATTTCTGAATTGTTGTTTAAAAAAAGAAACTGGCACTCCTTTATAAATAGCTCAATACTGCAAAGCATTGCTTGCAAAATCTGATGGAAAGTTGTTACTTTTCGGACAATAATAATTAAATATTTAAATTAAAATCCAAATTTCTGGATATTTTTAGTTTCATACTTCAATATTAATCAGATTTAAATCAATGCAAGAAACGGCGCACTCCCAAAAGCGGACCGGGAGAGGTGGGATAGGGTATCAATTGATGTCACTGCAGTGCCTCTGACCGGGATTTTCGTCACTAGCTTCATTGGTAGAGTTTAATCGCTGTCTGGAGGACAAATCCACCTGCCAACTGCCCTGATCGATACTTTTACGTGGTTTCTTCGATCAGCATCAGGCGAATGCAGGAGCTGTACCCTAACAAACAGACCAGGGATCGCACGCGATCTTACCTTCCTCATTCTTGTACTATTCTCACTTCTTACTTACACACACTTACATGCATTGCACCACACACGACGGGTGACAAGTTCTGAGCTTAGAGCTTGTCTCCTCTCGGGCGGTGCCCCACTCGTAGGAGTTTTATCTTTTTCCTAGGGCTTTTATCCAGCCGACAGCCCTTTACGTCCCGAAGGGACGCATATTCGACCGTACACAACACTTGCGGGCTCCTCTGATCTGGGGTCAGCAGAACGCGTGGCCCTCCGCGACAACACACAGAAAGTCAAGGGACAAACAGCCATGCCCAAGTCGGGACTCGAACCCGCGACCCTTCAGACCGAAGCGCTGGGTCAGTACTCGCTCTTAGCCACCTCGGCCATCCAGGTCGGCACTCGTAGGAGATACGTGAGGGAAAATCCTGCCAGCGGACGGTAGGTCGGCACCGGATCTCACCATTCAGTGGGGGAAGATCACCATCACCACCACCACCACCACCATCACCATCACCATCATCATCGCCGCCACCACCACCTGAGGAAAAACATACACCACACTCACGGGACTAATGACTTTAGCGATTGACGCGCCCGGAATCACTAATCGGTTAATCAATCCTAAACTCTGACATAAACTTTGAATCTCCCTAGTATAGCTGGAGAAGGGTGAGGCGTGGTAAGAGAGGGGCACATTGAGACTGGTGAATTGATATGATCTTACGAATCGCCATACCTTCTCTTTTATCACCAGTTATTAAAATATGGATCAAAGGCAAGCAAGGTAGCTTTGATGGCAATATTAGATAACAAGAGTCTTTGCTTCTGGGTTCTATGTATTATTTACAGAGAAAAACGAGTATGAGATTTAATTTTCCAGAAGAAGCTAATTGCAGGAAAGTCTAGCAACTGACAATTTAGGCTACCAGACTGGTTCAGAACTACGGCTGAACCTGTCTGAAAAATGATAGTTCAACAAAACACACACAAATAATAATTCCACAGGCAGACAGATTAGACAATTAGACACCATCTTACGAAAACAGAAGTGACGGCAGCAGTTTTTTGGCGAAATTCTAGCTAATCGGAGATGGACCTCTAGAATTTTGGCACATTATTTTGAATTTTTTGGGGTGAAAAAGGGACTGAATAGTGAAGCATTTACATGAACCTCTTAGTTGGTGAGCATTTTACCTCCAGGTTACATAAATATGATTTTAAAATCACCAAATACATGCATCTTTATTGCCTAACTCTGGAAGAATAACTTCATCAATCGAGCAATGTATGAAATTGTATTATTAGACATTTTAAAAAACTTGCAAGATACGATTATTGCCATTCTTTTAATGTTCATTTTGAAGTAGTCCTATATCACCAAAAACCGTTCACATAGTATTTTACCAACTTTATTATTTCACTAATCACCGTTCTCATGGTAAGCTCTGAACAAGCTTAAAACTACCCTTTGCACTCCGTCCTGCGATTTATTTTGATTTTTTTGTCAAAAAATAGTAAAAATTGTATGTGACGTATGGAGAGAAGATAATTTGTGCACGCTTTCTTGAGCTCCAGAATCTCTTCCCAACATTTCAATTATAAACAGTTGAAAGTTGAATAAAAGTTTGAAAATGAAACAAACAAAACAAATAATAAAATTTTAAAATAGCGCGAGATTGACGTTTGAAAAACTAGATATTTTCGTTCCCGAGTTATAGAAAACTTGTTTGCATCAGTAAACGAACAGCAAATTTTTATGCATTGCTAACAAAAAAGTGACTCCCCCCAGCTCCACTGCTAGCTCAGCTAGCAAAAAGAGAGCTCAACAAAGCGTGCGCATTGTGAAGGTACATTTCTGTCCAGTAACAAAACAAGGGGCCCTCTCAGCATTTGATCAATGGATCAAGGAAACTGGACAAAAATCTGATCGAGATGGGGATCATTCACTCAGAACTAACGGCCATTGACCCGCTTTTTCCTTATCTATGAAGCAAATAATTAGATGCCCCTTTACATTTCTTCTGGACATGTAGCTTCGTATTTCCTGAAGTCTCTTTTCTATGAGGATGTTTTATTCAGGTCTTTTTTGCTAGTTGTGGTGGGAGTACAACCGAGGGTTGTAGATTACTGTTATGTTAGCAATACTTTAAAATTAAATCTGTTGTTCGCTTGGCGACGTAAATACAACTTTGTTACTCGGAGGAGAAAATTTCTTGTTTTAAATGTTTCCAATTATGTTCTTTGGTACATGTTATTTACAATCCGATTATGTATAAGAGAGAGGTAGCGATTTAGGAGTTCAAGAAAACGTGCGAAGAATACACTGCTCGTTACGTACAGCTTTTATATTTTTAATGAAATAATGAATACGAATACGGTGGGTGTTGTCCATTAGTGCAGGAGTTCCTAACGGGATCGATGAGGTTATGAAGGGGGGTAAATAATGTTATAGGGGTGGTTTGGGGATCTTCAGACGAATGTGAATTGACAATCGATGTATTCAAGAGTTACAAAACTTCATTGATTACAAAAATTATTAATCTTGATTACTAGTTGTTTTCTGATCAGAAGAAATCATAATAATAATAATAATAATAATAATAATAATAATAATAATAATAATAATAATAATAATAAATTACATATTCGCTCCTCTTCCTTCATATCGTTCATCTTTAGAATCAGCGGCGTATCTAGGCTGATGCAACCGATGCACCGCACCGATCCTCCGATGTTAGGGACATCACGGACGGATGTCAGCAAAAAATAAAATAAATCGCATTATATACTTATTTTCTGGTCCCCATTTCAACATCCATATTCTTAAACCAATTAAATGTAAAATAATTTTTTTCACGTTTATTGGATATAGGGGCCCCATTTCGATTTTCTACACTTAAGCATCAGAGAACCTAGTTGCGCCACTGCTTATGGGGTTTAAAAAAATTCAACAAATTATAACTGTATGTTCACCATTGTATTCTATCTAAAACATTCCCTCCAATATGCATTGGAGAAATGCAATGGTCAGTAAAAAACACTCACCATCTTGAAACCATCGGCGGGGAAGTAAAGCCGGCTGTCCCATGTTAGTAGATTTACTGCATGTAAAAGATCCTCAAGCCTAAATGATGCTTCTGAGCTAAATTCAAATCGCCTGTTTCGTCGCCCAAGTAATACCTTCTTTCTCCCATGGTTGGTGAAAGGAGCGCAGCGGAATTTGCGTGGTCAGGCGGAAGAGCAGGCCTCATGGCCTGAGTCTCGCCACGTAAAATAAGGCACATTCAATTCAATTCAATTCAATAACGAAGAATAGAATCGCAGCTATACACAAGCCGAAGAGTCTTCGATTATTTAAAATCTAGATATTTACCAAAACATTGGTCTTCGATATAATTAGCTTTGAAGCACACACATGCAAATCTTTGTTATGATTTTCAAAGTAACCGGGAGAGGTGGCTCAGGGCTTCAACTTTCGTCAGTGCAGTGCCTCTGACCGGGAGGTCCTAGGGATCGGGACGCGACGGTGATAGGATTTTGAATTGAATTGAATTTGCCTTATTTTACGTGGCGAGACTCAGGCCATGAGGCCTGCTCTTCGGTCTGACCACGCAAATTCCGCTACGCTCCTTTCACCAACCATGGGAGAAAGAAGGTATTACTTGGACGACGAAACAGGCAATTTGAATTTAGCTCAGAGGCGTCATTTAGGCTTGAGGATCTTTTACATGCAGTAAATCTACTAACATGGGACAGCTGGCTTTACTTCCCCTCCGAAGGAAGGCGTACGAAGGATTTTTTCACCCTTAAAAATCCACGGCTTCGATCGGGTTCGAACCCGCAAACTTGGGTATAACAGTCCGATACGCTAACCGTTGCACCATCGCCGCCGCATTTTTCGACTAGTTTGTCAGCTAGGTCGAATTCAGTTGCTGTCTGGAGGAGAATTCTAGCGGCCGGCTGCTCTGATCGTAGTTTTCCATGATTTGTCCGATCAACATCAGGCGAATGTCGAAGCAGTACCCTAACAAACGGGCCACGGACCGCGCGCGATCTTTCCTTCGCCTTCCTTGTCCTATACTCACTCCTGACTTACACACACTTACACTAACATGCACTACACTACCACACATACCGGGAGAGTGGTCGGGAGCTTAGATCTGTCCCGGCCGGAGCAGTGCCCCTCTGGTGGGAGATACCTGGTGGAGGGAAACCGCGCTATCCGACGGTAGATTGGCGCCGTATCTCGCCATCCAGCGGGGAAGATCACTGCCACATCCCGAGAAAAAACATTGGCTATACATACGGGACGAATGATCTAAGTATTTGACGTTCCCAGAGTCACTAACAATCATTCAATCATCATGGAAATATGCTGTGTATTGTTGAGAATAACCCTAGGAGGTCGATTGAGCAAACAGTTCTTTTAAAAGGGGTCGATGAAAGAAAAGGGTCGGGGATCCCCGCCTTGGTGGCAGCGAGGCGGGCACATTAGCACACAGGTCCATCTGTGCTCTCCAGAGAGTTGCCAGATCGTCGCTTTTGCGTCACCCCCGGAGCGGCTCCGGCCCCTCGCCCCACTGGAGGCAATCGCTGCGCTGGAGTTGCGTCAGAGCCCTCGCTCCTGCGCTTAAGTAGTGCCGTCCGTGATTCAAGGAGAAGAATATTCCATTGCGCATGTTTCTCCAGTGAAGCCAATATGCAATCAGTACAGGGTGTAAAGTGCATCATGAGGTTTGAGTGAGAATGAATAACGACAGCCAGAAAACAAAACAAATCATACTTTAATTTAGTGTAAGAAATAAGTTTCAAGGAAGCTCTATTGGAACTGTGATACTACATTTTGTTATCACTAGCCATCGGATGTTTAGGCACTAAAAAATCGTCCTTTAGGCGCCTAAAAAGGCACTGAAAAAGTCAAGAATAAGTAGAAAAAAGGCACTGTCATAAGTTACATACACAATAAAATGGAAAAATTATAATTTTTGTCTATATTATTTTGTAAACTTAAATGCACCAAACCAGTTCGTATATTTTAATGTAAAACTAGATTTACATATTTACAACTCTTCTACATTTTATTCTTAATAGTTTCCATTAACCAGTAATATTTACTTATTACCAGTAAATTTTCCAGGATCACAATTTCAAATTTGCGATGACTGGGAGACAAAATCAGTTTGAATGCGGAGAAGGATATCTGAACGATGTGACTGGCATATATTTTAGCAATTCAACACTAGCAACACTGAAACCTTCTGGGAATTTATATTTATTTCCACTTAAAATTTCGGAAACTATAAAATCAGTTGGTATACTTTCAGGAATTCTCTCGTAATTTTAAATTTCAAGACGTGAATTTAAGGTTTCGTAATGAGTGGTCACGTTGGACCATCGCCGATTTTCCGATAGCTTAGCATTTTATATAAATATAATAAATAAAAGGCAAAAAAGTCCTAAAAAAGGTATTTATGCAAAAAATAGGCATTTATGCTAAAATAAGCAAAAATAAGCATTATAAAACTTCGTCATATGTCATCATTTGTCATGATTCGTGGACTTATATTATCAACCTTTAAATAGGTTCTCTAGAAAAAAATAGGCATTTCCCTAAACACCCGATGTCTAGTCATCACCGTACCAGAATATCTTAACACAAACTTACTGCGGTTTTTAAAATGCCCTCTATGTGAATCCGTCAATCATGACTAGTCCAAACCACGGTCCAATCAAGGGACAACAATTAAAACAATGAAGTTGCACTTACGAGTACATACTCGTAGTAGTTGATTGACTTGTGTCTGTCCGTCCGTCCGCGCGGTCGTCATTCACGGCCAGCTCCATCTCAACCACCGATTGAAGGAAGTGCTGACAATACACGCGTCGCGGACTCCTGGTAGGGAAATGATCTTTTTTTTTAAATTTATTCGCCAGATCATAAATTCAATATCTCTAAAAATCGAATTTTGTATTTTAAGCTTCTAAATTGTGTTTGAAGTGACTAACGGCACCTACAGTAGTGGTCAGAGGCTCAATCGATTCCTCTTGACAAGCCAAATCGATTGATTTATTTATTATCCGATGCCCTCTGAGATATTCTGGACGAATGCTAGAAAAACACGAGTTTTCCTGGTTTCAATGCATTTATGAGTACAATGGTGAATCGCTATAAATTACTATACTCTCTTTCTGGGATTTACATTAATCGTTGCGACTTAATTCATCAGATTTACGAAAATTAATACTTGTTAACATTTTTTTCATTACAAAAATAAGTTTTTAATCGATACTTTCTATCTCCGAAGATTGGACAAGCCGTGCAACTTCAATACGTTTAAAATTTATTTTCATAATGAAACACAAGTAACACTTTATAACACATGCCGATTAGAATACCTGCCAGTGGCGCCACGCTAAGGTAATATTACATATCTCTGCAATTTATAATTCGATTTTTATTTATACTATTTTATACTGTACTCAATATTATTTACGTAGAATATGCTTAAATTATCAGTATCTGCCTTTCATTTCTATTAATAAAAATAATTGATTTAATCAATTTCCTTTGGTAATTTTGCTATTTATCAAGTACCTTGTTATCCTTAATATTAAATATACGATTGATCTCTCTTGTGTGTTGTCCAAACGCACACACGGAAACCTCTTTTTTGACAAATCCATGTTGATTCAATCTCTTAAGATATTGACCAGTCTGCCCTATGTAGTTTTTAGTGTATTTTTTCACCACCCCCATATGGAACAGAAAATATATCATATCTAAAATTCTCTTTACTTACTTTGGTCTTTAGTATGTTGGTGCATAGGTATTCCTCGAAAACATTATTTAATTATCTATTAGCGAAAAATAAAAACAAAAAGACAATAATTAATATCGTACATCTATCAGGGGTGACAAAAGAGTAAAGCAACGACAGTTATCAAAACACGTGTTATTTAACTGCTAACCTGCATAAACCCTTGAGCTGTAAGTTATGCTCGAAGTTTGCTCTCATACGTAAGATATAAGGAAGGAATGAATAGCTATTGTCTTGGAAATAAAACGTAGTTCGTGGAAACACCGTACACCTCTAACTAATAGGTAATGCTCTTTTAGAACTTGGAGCAGGGTGGCAGATTTCTCGAAAAACACACGTCTCCTAAAAAATAGAAATATCCCGGTTTTACAAACAAATTTATTTCATAATTCGTTCTTCATTTAACTCGAGTGTATGTTAAATGCCGAATGCTCGAATGTTCTTCGAAGAAGTACGAATAGTCCAAACTAAATAAATAAATTACCTTAATAATTACAGTTTAATTATATTGCAAAAAATTGTATCATACAGGAAATTTACGTTCTTCAACGAGTGAATGAATTGAAAAAGTTCTAAGCACAAAGGTACGGGAAAAGCTAAATGAAAAATAACCTTTTTCATTGAAAAAGAAAGATGACTAGGATTACGAAATTGAAAACCATTGACATTTTTTAACTGGGAAGATATTGTCTTATACACATAAGTATATTAGGTCACTTAAGTTGAACGATTAATTGAAGCTTTCATTTAAAAAGTAATTGCGTTCCCAGAGGCATAAGTGCTCTTATCGGCGTCTGCATTTAACTTTTCATGCATCAGTGTGCTTTACCTTGAACATTGTCTGAAGAGAAACACTTAAAAATTAACTAAAACTATCGGCCTCGTGTCGCAACATTTCCGACTTGCAAAATAAAATTTTACTTTCAACAATCGTATCATAAATGACCATCGACCGACATTTAATTGCTTAACGGGGTAATCAGATATCAAAGATCTGTTTTTGAAATAATGGTTTATGTTTACCAAATGTGTCTCCTTGCACTGTTACTTAAGTTACCAATACTTTACATTGGTTTCAGTGCGAATTGTAAATGTTACGACGTTGCTTTCAATCATGAGTTTTCACGCCATTTACCTGGAAAATAAATAGACATTTCTCAAAATATTTCGATTTTCTCAGACGCAGCAATGCCTCATTTATAAAATAATAAAATCCATTGAACTTATTTTCCATTAAATCGCATCATCTCGAGACAACGCGTGTTCACGCTTTGCAGTAGATTCGGCGGTAAGAGTAGGTTTGACATTCATTTCAATAGCCGGGTTTCTTTTTATTCCAATTTGGCTTTATAACGTCAAGAAATTTATTCCGTATTCCGGTCACGAAAAATCCATTGATGTTCTTTTTTAATAGTTTGGAAAGGACGCGAATTTATTAGCCACACCAAAAGCCACGAATGCAATATCGTGGTCTAATGCGATTGTTAAAACAGGCGAGGGGAATATTGATTAGCCTCTTCAAATATATTACGTTCGTCAAACATTGCGTTCTCATTTATATTACGTTCGTCAAACATATGGCTGTAACACAGAGTGCCCTTCGTCCTACGTTTTGCTATGCTATTCGTGCTATATATACCATGATTGAAAGGAATATCGTAACTCAAACACAGACATTTTTAACATTTTCATGAACAGAGAGAACTTCACTATATAATTTGATGAGTCAACAATATAATTTGATGAAGTCTAGAGTTTAAAAATAAAAATATAAAATACAATCCGAAAACGTTACTCTTCACTTCACTTTGCCCAGAGAATCATTGCAGGTGTAAAAACTCAACATTATCACGGCCACACAAGTAATTTGCCTACCCGAAGAGACTCCCAGAATCCCTGGGTTTCCGTCACGTGGATCCTTGAAATAATTTGTATTGTACTACGATTCCATTCAGGGCTGTCTAATTTGGCAGTCCCTTTTCTTTGATTCACAAATTTCCATGTTACGTTGATGGTATTCGAAAAACGTTGACCATTCTCTTCGGTGATTCTTAGGGTCGTTTGCATAAAATCCCGTTGGCGGACAGCTTCCCAATGTACAGGCAAGTGTTGCCTACTTGGGTACAGGAAAGTGTAATAAGACGAAAAGTAAGCAGTATTAAACGAGTAGTGGGAATTCTGATGCGGTGTTGTTGACATTATTATATGAAGAAATAAAGGAGGTCATCTCCCTCAACTTAGTATATTTATTGAGATAGCCGGCTTTCGACGGCTTTGCCGTCATTATCGGTGTACAAATGTAAAAAAAGAAAAGAAAATATAAATAAAATACCAATAAAATATAAAAAAGACAAAGTGGGGTATTAATATAAATAATAGTTACATTTATATTACACAATGTGAAATACAAGAGGATATTAATATACAGAACAGTATCAAATGACATTACAAACTATACAATGCAAAATGGAGGGGGTTAAAGTAATTAATAGATACGTTCAAATTTTATTTATTACAGACAAATAGCAGATAAAATTACAAAAATTGATATTAGATGGAGGGATTAATGTAGATAATAGATAGTCGTTCAAATTTAAATTTATCTATATTAATCCTCCCATTGCATTGCATTTTTTGCAATTTTATCTGCTATTTGTTCCGTATCCTTTGCAATCTCATAATGTGTTCTTCTTTATTAGTATTTTGTGGTGTGGGGGCAGTGGTTGACAGTGGTTGAATTCCATGTAGCTATCTAGCTAGTATTGAAAATCCTGCCACCGTCGGGAGTTGAACTCTATGGCCTTTCGGTCAGAGTCGCTACAGAGAGAACGGTAAAGCTGGCTCCGAGCTAACTCAGCTGGTCATTTTACATTAACTTGGTAGATATATGTGTGGGGGGTAAATAATTAGCACCAGCAGTGGTGCCCCGCTGGTGGGAGAGTCGTGGTTAGGCGGCAACCCCGCTAGCCGGCGGTAGGTCAGCGCCGGATCTCGCCATCCAGCGGGGGAAGATCACCGCCATGCGGGAAAAGCATGCACTACACTAACGGGACTAATGACCTAAGCTGTTGACATGCCCGGAATCACTAACAACCTACCAACCATCTAAAATATCATGAAAGTACAAACATTTGAAAGTTTGTGGTATTTAAATCGGAGTATTTATCTACAAATTAACAAACTTTTTTTCCAATCCGTGTTACTAAATCTGTTTCCGGAAAAACTGATGGTAGCGCGCACGCAATGTTATTCAATTTGCTTTTCTTTATGGATAATTTATTTTTTACAATACTGGTGCATATATGAAATGGATTTACAGTTTTTAAAGACTAAATACTTATCGAATAACTGATGTTTTTTATTAATACTTTACTTTTTATAATTATTTGTTATAATTTATAATTTATTGTGTCAACAGTCGCGCTATCGTGTTATTGACTTTTTCATTCTCAATATTTACATGAATTATGACTGGAAGCGCACATTTTCTGGTTTCCTTTGTACACGACTTCGAAGTCACTCCACTTCGAGGCACAGGTTAATGTCCAGGGAAAAGCCTCTGAGTCATTTTCACAGTGTTTACCGAACCATAACAGTTATCATGCTCAGCGCAAAGGCCGTCTTAGTTTCCTGGAAGTGCTCGCGACACGAAATTCACCTACGCGTAATCTTCTTGGATTTACACGTTTTGGTACACAATTTGAATACGCATTTCAACAGCTGGATTTTATCAAGGAGATTATGTATGTGCAATTTCTTGTGCCCCCGATTTTTCAATTCATTTGAATACGAAAGACTCACTAGATTGAGCATTTCTGTCACATTGGGTACAGATTGTGCACAGATTCAGGCGCCCCAATGGACAAATAAGAGAAGATACAGCTTTCATTTAATTAATTTCAAGATTTTAAAATTTACCGTTTTTCCTTCGTAAAAATTTCTTTCTAAACGAAAACTCTTAATGTTTTAAATATTTAAATTTTAATTTCTAGTGGTTCTACGTGGTTTAAACGCACGTTAACCGAAAGTAATCTTGACCATATTATAATTTTATCGCTGTAAACGTAAGTCTAAAAGTAACCGTTATCTTCGTATCTTTGCAAATATTATAGAACAATACAATTCAAGCATGAAAAGCGTTTATTGCAATCAGTAGGTAATGAATTGGAACTCAGGTGTTACGAGCTAGCTTTTTCCCACAACGTTTTCAATAAGCGTTTACACATAATGATAGTCGAGACCGAGACTAAGTGGTCAACTTTTCTGACAAAGAAAATACATACTTTTAGTGAACTTATGTCAAGTTTTAGAATAATTTGTTGGCTACATTATATAGCTAATTATGTGAACGTATCACTTGTATTAAGAGAATTATTGCGAAAATCAGGGAGACAGAGAGGTGCGAAAATTCATATCACAATTTCCTCGAGGTAAAGTGAGCATGCCTTGAATTTTGAATCTCTAAGAGAGTTTTAAAATAAACTAGTGGTACTACAACAACACGTATTTTTTCGAACTTGGTAATGGTTACGTAATATTATATAATACCGTAATTTCTGTTCATAATAACTCATTTCAATCTGCACTTGCAAAACTCATTACAAATCGTAGAACTCCTCCCCTAATTCTGAGAAGGAGAATTCTCGGAATTTCCAACTGACCTGTCTCGGCGCAGTGTTGCTATTGTCGCATTCTAATCCGATATCTCGTGAAAGACTAGCAAATAAAGCGCGGAAAATTCCAATTTGCAAAGTTGAAAACCCCAAATTCTCTGTATTCTGCGACTGTAAATTTGCAAAACTATAAACATGAGGACTATTAGTTATTAAGTTCATACGAAATAACAGATACTGAACTTGGCATTTCTTTAAAAATTGAATTACACCTTGACTCGTGTACTGCTTGTTTGATGTCACACTGTGCTCATGCTTAATCAGTGCCACCTGGGAGACCTAGGTGAATGTCCACTAGATGGGGTTAGTTGAACACTACTTGCCGGCTGCCACGTAACGGTTCAATATAAAAGTTAAATTTATAATAACTCGTATTAGTTGTAGAAAACCTGTGTGGAACTCGACGTAATGGGTATTAATACACTCGTATGAAGTTTATAAACTCGCACGCGTATTAATACCCATCATCACTTCATCGTTGAATAATATATTAATTTGATTATTTTTCACGTTCTTTCGTATTACGATTTAAATGAGAATTATAAAATTTCGTAGAACAATACTCACTATAGAAAAGTTTATTTTCCTTTAACACTTTATTCGTTCTACCTTAAATTCATTTCTTTTGGCCCTCTCCAAACCGGCAATTTCTTTGCGCCTTTTAGAAACTTTCGCTTTTTGTTAACTTGTCCTGTTTATTTTTCTCTGCACAAACTTCGTTTTTCCTGGTTTTTACTCTCGTAATAATTTTACCTCAATTGCTGATTGATTGTTAGTGATTCCGGGCACGTCAACTACTATGGTCATTGGTCCCGTAAGTGTGGTGCCAGTTTCTGCAAGAGAAGTGGTAGTGGTCTTCCCCGCTGGATGGCTAGATCCGGCGCCAGCCCACCGTCGGCTAACGGGGTTTTCCCCAATCAGGTATCTCCCACCAGCGGGGCACCGCCCCAAGGGACAAGCTCTAAGTCCCCGACCGGTCTCTCGGCATGTGTGGTAGTGTAGCGCACGTTAGTGTGTGTATGTGAAGGTGCGAGGATAGGACAAGGAAGATGAAGGAAAGAAATCTCGCACGGTTCGTAGCCTGTTTGTTATGGTACTGCTCCGGCATTCGCCTGGTGTTAATAGGAGAAGCCACGGAAAACTACCGATCAGAGCAGCCGGCCGCTAGAATTCTCCTCGAAATAGCGACTGAATTTGACCTATCTGAAGAGCTAGTGTCGAAAATCCTGCTGCCGTCGGGACTCGAACCTGGAACCTCCCAGTCAGAGGCGCTGAAGTAACATCAGTTGATGCACTGAGCCACCGCATCCGGTACATCAGTTGCAAGTGGATTGCCTTAAAAGCAAAGATTTCCTCTTTTACGAAATTAAATGATGTGAAGTTAATTCCTTTTCACATTTGAAGCCCTGAAATTACTCCCACTTGCTTAAATTATAGCTTTGATCTGTATAAAGTCAATAATTATTGTCATTTCAATGAAAATAAATTATGTATTTTCGACGTTCCAGTTGTCTTAAGATGCAATTTTCTTTGAGAATAAAAAAAGCAATTCGTGATGACAACTTTACCCCTGTCGTATAGTAACCACTTTGCCCCAACCGCGCATTTCGTCCCCCACCCCGTATTCTGATTGGTTGAGCTGAGCGCAGTGAATGGCTGTGTGGTCCAGAGGCGCCACCCGCCTGAGTGACCTCCGAAGCGTTACCTATACTCCCATAATGAACCCCGTGCCCCGTCATCCGTTGACGCAGTTCCGGCGTGGGGGAAATTGCTCATCGTCCGCCAGGTAATGGGACAACGCACTCTGCGGTGAGTGGACGCTCGCACACAGTTTGAGCCGTGTTTCTAAGACATGTAGTGAAGTGGGTGGTTAGCTGGACTATTCGAATAGGTGGAATGAGAACGCCGAATATATCTCGAAATGGACAAGTTGGGTGGAGTTACTTAATAGATAAACAGCCGGTCTCGTACATTCTGAATGGACATGTGAAGATTTTCAGTATTACACTGCATGAATATCTTCGAGGCCGACAATTTATACGACTGCCTGCTATTCAAAACTTGCAATATCTGTTTGTCTACACGACAACGTGTAGCAAACTTTAAATTCAAAATCCGTAATATAAAAATGAAATAAATGAATGAATGAATATTTTGTGAAACAGTTTTTTCACAATGTGAATGGACCTAGAGAAAAATTATTAGAATTTCAGTACAATAAGAATTTCTTGCATGAGGACAATTTGAAGAAAACACGGCTAGCTGCTTCTGGTAAAAAAAAAACCGGTGACGTCCCTCTTTGTCCGGAGAGCTCTCCTTGGCTGTCGCGTCGTCCGGCCGCTCTTCTTTTGTCGCTTCCTTTGTCGCGGCATGGCAAATGGCGCGTTATCGGGATACGCCGCGCTTTTGTTTGACGAAAGGCGAGAAGTTTTAATTACTTGCCCTTCACGCGGCGCGCGGACGTCGAGGAAAGTTCTCCGGCGCCACACCCCCTCCCCCTCCCCCGGCGCCCGGAACGCCCCCCCCCCATGCAACAGGGATTACGCCGACAGCCGCCGGCCTAAGAAAATTCGTTGCTCGCGATGGTTAGGGCGAAATGAACGGCGCTGCGAGAGTAGGGTTTTTGGTTTATCGTAATCCGATCTGTTGAACGTTACAGGGAACTACGAAACCATAATTTGAAGAATTGAGAGAGTTTTGCAACAACGTTTTTGTTATAAGAATCATTATATGCAATAAGTTTACCTCAATTCCAAGTGTATTGCCATAAAAACAAAGATTTCCTCTTGTACGAAATTAAATGATGTGAAGTTAATTTCTTTTCACATTTGAAGCTCTGAAATTAATGGCACTCGCTTAAATTGTAGCTTTGATCTGTGTAAAGTAAATAATTATTGTCATTTCACTGAAAATTAATTATGTATTTTCAACGTTCCAATTATCTTAATATACAATTTTCTTTGATGATAAAAAAGGAATTCGTGATGACCACTTTCCCCCTGTCATAATAGCCTCTTTGCCCCAAACGTTCATTTCGTACCCCACCTCGTATTCTGGTTGGTTGAGCTGAGCGAAGTGAATGGCCGTGTGGTAAAGAAGCGCCACCCGGCCATAACATACCTCTACATAAATGTTGCAAACTTCTGGGACGATGGGCTGGAAATGAACCCCTTTTTGCCAATCAACATGTAGTGGGAAATTTCGTATAAAAGAGTACACATGGGACATTTTCCCCATGATTGTTAGGCAACCACGCATGCACAGGTGCTCTCGACTGCGCAAGAACGTGACCTGCCGAACACCTGTGCATACGTGGTTGCCTAACAATCCGGGTCAAATGTCACGTGTGTAGATGGACGGACGGACGGATAGGGACGGACGGATAGGGACGGACGGACGGATAGGGATGGAAATGGATGTAGGTAGATGGATATAGATATAAATTTCATTCTACAATTGGGCAGGTGGTGTCCCGTGTCAGAACACAGAAATACGTAAGTACAGTTACAATTACAAATAAAATAATAATGTATAAAATTCAATATAAAAATCAAATTTTCTTTATTTCCTGGACATGCAGATGGCATTTACATTCTTATAGTAGAAATGAAAATACATATATACTAACATATAGATAAATAAACTTACATATTACACAAATATACATACAAGCATACACGAGTACATACGTGATCTGGGCTGTCCGGGTGACGCCGCGTCGAAGGCTGGGGTGCCGACGTTTCGACCGACATATCGCGGTCCTCTTCCAGGGCTGTACTGGCTGTTTTGCGCAGTACAGCCCTGAAGAGGACCGCGATATGTCGGTCGAAACGTCGGCACCCCAGCCTTCGACGCGGCGTCACCCGGACAGCCCAGATCATGACTCTGGCCGCGGAAACCTACGATATCACGAGTACATACATAGCCAGGCCAAGGAACCCTTGCATACACACACCAACCATTCATTCACATTCCGACAAACATGAATAAACATAACGTAAGAATGTTAATGATTACAGCAGAGAAGGTAGTATATTCATAATAAAAATGTTAACGTTTTATTACAATTTGAACCAACAACATGTACTCACTACGAGTAATACTGTAAGTCAATCAATTAACAGAGAAGGCAAGTACTAAGGTCCATTAAAGAGCGCTGAAAACTCTTTTTAGAGTTTATTAAAAAATTCTTGAGCATTTTTTAGTTGAACCGCAAACTACCGGTATATTTGTTTTGTTCCAAGCCCAAAATATTACGCAACAACTGCGCAAGTTAGTTGTATTAATATATGCTATCTGAAACTCTTGTGGGAGAGAAGATGAAGTAAGAGCAATTTAGTCTCCTATCAATGAACATGAAACGTTTTTTCGACGCGTAATACGTTTGCTTTCCGGACGACCTACGTGGATTTCTACCCTTTGTAGAGAGCTTCTTCTTATACTTTGAGTGTGACAGAGATTCCTCCAGAAATATATCTGAGAATGGCGTCTTAAGAAGTCGATTATTGCTGCTTTTCGCGTTGCCAAACGCGAAGGAACCTCGAACTTCGCCCTTCCAAAAATGACACACTGGTGTTGGATTGAAGTTAATTGGTGGCCACGAATTACTGGAACACTACAAGTAGTGTGTTCTTCGTAGTAGGATAATGGATCACGGGATCGGTCAATTAATGAATTACACTAGTTTGCCATACACTAGTACACCATGGCCACGGCCCGAAAGAAAGTTTCTTTCGGGCCGTGGCCATGGTCGGACCTGCTATGGACGTGTGTGCTTCAGCAACTCTGTATTGGAGTTGTGCTGTGGAGGAACATCATGTTTGACCAGTATATGTATTACTAAGCCCTGATGAAGGAATAAATTATTCCGAAACGTTGGCAAACTAGTGTAATTCATTAATTGACCGATCCCGTGATCCATTATCCTACGACTTATTAACGGTCGTGATTTCTACAATGGTATTGTGTTCTTCGATCAGCACTCAGATAGAACCGTAATAATATACTTTTTCGCCATCATCTAGTAAAAGCTATTACTTTTAGGGCACACATAGCATGATAAAAGACGCATTTTAACACTACTCTATCATGGAAATAAGTGGTTTCTATACTTTAAAATAAAATGAAAGCCAGAAAAGCGGTCTAAAAAATAGTCCATAACATTAGGTGAAAGTGATTTTATTTTGATCGTAAGATTGCACCATTCAGGCTATCGGCCTGATGCCGCTACCTTTCCTAATCGCAGAATAAAATGGCACGTTTACAATTCTCTCATAAATTACTATTCTTTATTTGACGTTTCGTCAAATTATATTTAACTTCCTCAGGGTAACTAATACAAAATCTCTCATGTGTGGACAGTTTACAGTAATTATATCATCATAATATTATCACTGTCAACTGTCCACAAAAGCTAAATTTTGGGCCACTTTCTCTGTATAGAATTAGTTTCTTTGAAGATGTCAAATATAATGTGGCGAAACGTCAGAAAAACAAAATGCATGAATGCGATTCCTTCTGAAAGCTGAGTGTCCAGTACTTGATCCTCATGGTCATTTTCAACCCGTTCCTGAAAATTAGTTTGGATCAATCAGCACCCACGTCAACTTACTTACTACGACACAGATCTCAGGTTCGCGATGTGTGGCTTCAAATAATCAAAGCTGGTCAATTTGAGCAGGAAACCCATACCTTCCCATATCGTCGACTACTGTTGTGAATGGATTACCTTAAAATATTAATGTTGAATAAAAATTGATGTATGTATGAATGTGCTTGTGTAGGCCGAATCAATATCTATTTCTGAGTAGGTTATTAGAAATAGGTAGAATTAGGTTTGGAAATTAACATTAAATAAATTAATGAATAAATACTCGTGATTTAGTAGCATTCAATTCACGCCAACCAAAAAAACCCCTTTGAAGGAACGTTAGAAATTTAAAAAAATACTTATTTGATTAATTTGCACTTTCATTCATTACGAAGTAGGTCAGTATTTTTCAATTAAGGTTACACACTAAGCAAGTCGCTCAGAAACTCTAAGAAGCAGAAGGATTGGATTACTGAATTTCTCCATAATGATATCGTTGGCGATAAAAGTACACGTAAGTTGAAATGGTCTCATAGCTGGATTTTCTCTTCCTAGAAACCTCTAAACACTTTTGTAACGTAGCACATGAGCACTCTCTTGTCTCTCTTAATTTTTTATAAACAAATGCGAACTAAAGGGAATACAATATGATAAATGTAATATTGTTGATGGCATCTTATGCTTATAAGTCATAGTCACAAAAAAGAAACATTTTAGCGTACTGTTTTCGAAAAAATTCGGACAGGGACTCAAAATCATTTGGGACATCTACGCATCTTATTTAGGGGACTAATATCCTCAGTTGTTGACTCGTCCGAAAACACGAAATAGTCCCTTCCGTCCCCCGCTCGGGGACCGGTCGGGCAGAGGAACGGACGGAGCCTAAACAAATTGAATACCTAAGTGAATGAAATTCAAGTTTTCCTAATTAGAAAAGCCAGACACTTGAACCTCATTTGTAGTAAATGCACTTGGAGAATGCGATAAGTTTAAACAAAGGATATTCAGAAGAATCTAAAACTAACAAATCTAATGGAATATTCAATCATGTTTTAAAATATTTTAATATTGATTCTTTGCATTCTAGAGAGTGAAATTTAACATTGCAAGGACATTTGTTGAATCCAACATTGCTATTCAGTTGGAGAGCCAAATCAACTACATGCCCATATTTTCTACATTTCGCCGGAATATTTTAGAATATCTAAAAAAAGGTTCGCTTTTTCAACACATACGATATTCGATATCCCTTTCCTTCAAAATGAGGAATGCTTGTTAATAAATAAACTAAAGCAAAATGGTAGTATGCTCCAGTAAGTTACGCATAATTAATGCATTCTTCGCAGGAAAATACGCGAGTGGAATTCCATAGCAATATACGTAAAGTGGCTCTGAAATTTAGGTTAGAATACTCTCGTCAACGAACCACAAAATCCAGTTGTTATTCCGTTATTACTGTGCTCTTCTCATTAATGACAATACTTGAATTAGATTCCACGAAAAATAGCTGGCATAAGCTGCACGAAATGTATTATCTCAAAGACATTTATTTTCTGACGTCATTGTTTGATCTCTGGAGTAGTATTAGCATAGTTAGGAATATGCCTATTAACTCTTTGGTATTACGTTTCCCAAATCAAGATAGCGATCAAAAATAATCATTCGAAGAACTCGCAAGGTCTATGCATTGTGTTTGCGTTATGTACTGACGTATTTACGAGAACGTTGGAGCACATTCGATGACATGTTACATTAATAGGATGTATTTCAATGTAATGGGCTATAGGGGTAATAACAATGGAGCGGTTTGCAGCAATGGGACACGTTGAAAGGTGAGGCTACTTGAAAGTCTCATCTACAATAACTACCATTCGCTGCCATGTTTGAAGCTGAATGCATTGGAAAACTGATTGGTGATTCCGGGCGCGTCGACTGCTAAGGTCATTAGTCGCGTTAGTGTACTGCATGTGTTTTCCTCGGGAGTCGGTGGTGATATTCACCCGCTAATTGGTGAGATCCGGCGCAGGCCTAAAAGTCGGCTAGCGGAGTTTTCCCCAACCAGATATCTCCCACAAGTGGGGCACCGTCCTAGACAGGAAAAGCTGTAAGCTCCCGACTGGGCGCCCGACGTGAGTGGTAGTGTAAATGTGGTGTAAATAAGGGGTGCGGATAGAGAAAGGAAGGGGAAGGAAAGACCGCGAGCGGTCCGGGGTATTTTTGTAGGTTACTGCACCGACATTCGCCTGATCGAAGAAATCACGGAAAGCTATCGATCAGAGCAACCGGACGCTAGAATTAATCTGCAGACAGGGACTGAATTCGACCTAACTATTTAACTGTCGATAATCCTGCCACCTTTTTGGAGTGCAACCCTAGGACCTCCCGGTCAGAGGCACTGCAGTGACATCGACTGATGCCCTGAGCCACCTAAATCGGTGAGAACTCTTTCGTCCCATGCTCTTCGCAGTGGGAGCACTGTTTCACCCACTGCCGCCGTCCGGCGCTGGGCAGGGGGCGGGGGGCGGGGGGCGGGGGGGAGGGTCGGCGGAGATGGTGACGGAGACGGGCGGGTGCTCCCAGCGGCCGCGTTTGACCTCGCCCATCAAAGCCAGCGGCTGCTTCGCTTCTCGCCCGCCCGCCCGCCGGGAATATTAAAGCAGCGGCAGGCAGTAGGCCGAGCCGCCCCACCCGCCCACTGGGCCCTCCACTCCGGCTTCACTGCTTCCCTCCACGCCATCCGCCTGCCCCGACCCCTCCCTTCCACCCGCACCTCCCGTGCCATCCCCGACCCTCCCCGCCCTTCCACCCGCCCTCCTCTCCCTGCCACCCACCCCTTCCCTCCCTTCCCCCACCCCTCTCTCCCTTCCACCCGACCCTCCCTTGCCATCCACCCGCCCCTCCCCGCCCTTCCACCCGCCCCTCCCCGTCCTTCCACCCGCCCCTCCTCTCCCTTCCCTTCCACCTCCCCTCGCATCCCTTCCACCCTCCCCTGCCATCCCGCCCCTGTCGTGCCATCCGCCCGCTCCCTCCCTGCCTCTCCCACCTATCCCTTGCCCGCCTGAACAGTCTCCCCGTTCTTGCTTTTCCTCCACGTTTGTCCCCTTCACCAGTTCCTCCTCCTTCCATTCCATTCCGCTCCACTCCCTACCCCTCCCTTCCGTGCCTGACCCGTCCCTGTCCCTCCTTCCCCGTCCTGTGCTCGCTCCCCTCCTTGCCCATTTTCCCCCTCTCCCTTTCCACCCCTCCATCCCCTTCCCCCTTCATTCCTTCCTTCCCCCTCTCCTCTCCCCGGCACGCCCCATGCCGCGCCACAGGTCGTGTTTCCTTTGTCGAAGCCTGCAGCAGACGACTCGCAAACGACCGCCCGCCCGCCCGCCCGCCCGCCCGCCCGCCCGCCCGCCCGCCCGCCCGCCCGCCCGTCGGACGCGGCGCCGCGCCGCCAGGGCGAGGACGAGGCGCAGATTTTTCCCTTTTGCTCGGGAGGGGGAAATAACTTGATGGATTTTTATTTTTAAACGCTGTTAAAATGCACCTTTTAGTAGCGACGTTTTCCCTTGCGGAAGTGTCATTTTAGTCTCGTTGAGATTAATATCGTGTTTTAATCCCGACTGGTATGAAGGGTGCCTGTGAGAACGATTTCGCAAACTTGCAACATCACCAATTGGGTAGATCGTTTAAATGATGTTGGCATCATGCAAAAGTTTTCGTCTTGTAGCTTTTATTTATTTGGTAGTGACCTGTTAAAGTATCGACGTTGACATTTGTAATTTTTGGAAAGTTCAGTCCGTACAAGAATCTCATAAATATAATTCTTACAAGTTATTCTTGCAGGTTAATTATTATATTACGAAATAATTCAGTTCATCAATGTACTGTTAAATTATGTGCAACATTTGAGCCGAATAAACTATTTACTGACCAGCAGCAAAACAAAGGGCATTCACCACATGCACAATTAATCTCTGCGTAACACACAAAAAACTCACGTACGTATCTTACATCAAAGATCATTTACTTATTGAATTTTATCCTATTTTATCAGGATATTGTACTGAATGAATTAAGATAGCAATTAAAATGACTTTAAAAAATCGAATAAATCATAGTGGCGATGTAGGGGGCAATTTGCAGTGGATTTTGATAGGTTAATTTGTATAAAAAGACTCAAATTTTGAAATGAACTATATAATTAAAGAATTAAATGTATAGCGAGAAATGCCTAACGTTTAACGTAAAAGACGTAACACACGACGTAGGTACGAAAGAAAGTAATTCTTAAATTATGAGTCAAAAAGCTTGAATCTTGCTTTAAGACTAGATCATGAATTTTATACATACCTAATTTTCGTATAATCTGAAGACTCTGTAAGACAAATCATCGATACACCATTTTGTTGTCTTATTATTACGCAGCAAATTGCAGATGACAGTGATATAATCTACTCTTCAATTTCTATCAACACACATTAGTTTTCACCGGTAGCGGTAGCTCAGTGCATCAACTGATGTCACTGCAGCGCCTCTAACCAGGAGGTCCTAGGTTACACTCCCCACGGCCGCAGGATTTTCGACACTAGCTTTCCAGCTAGGTCGGATTCAGCTGCTGTCTGGAGGAGAATTCTAGCGGCCGGCTGCTCTGATCGGTAGTTTTCCGTGGTTTCTCCGATCAACACCAGGTGAATGCCGGAGCAGTACCCTACCAAACGGGCCACGGACCGCGCGCGATCTGCCCTTCCTCTTCCTTGTCCTATCCTCTTCCCTTACACACACACTTACACTAACATTCACGACACTACCACATATTTCGGGAGACTGGTCGGGAGCTTAGAGCTTGTCCCGGCTGGGGCAGTGCCCCGCTGGTGGGAGAGTCCAGGTTAGGGGGAAACCCCACTAGCCGATGGTAGGTCGGTGCCGGATCTCGCCATCCAGCGGGGGAAGATCACCGCCATCTTCCGATAAAACCATGCACTACACTAACGGGACTAATGACCGAAGCAGTTGACGCGCCCGGAAACACGAAAAATCAATCAATCAATCACATTAGTTTTTCGCAAAGAGTCATTTTAACTTCCTAGCAGATTACATAAAGATTAGATAAAGTATTGTAATGCTGCAGCATTAATGGCGACATATTAATTTATTGACATAATTTTTGACATAAAAGCCTCTTTTGTGTGTCTCCTGACACTGAATAAAAGGGATAATTATTTTTCCTACATCCATTAAATAAAATTAATACGGCGAAGGGGCCGTCCATAAATTACGTGAGGCGATTTTGGCGATTTTTCGTCTTCCCCTCCCCACATAGTGAGATGCCGTGGCTCCCTCTCCCCCTTCTAATTTCACGTGAGATTTTGCAAAATGCGAATTTTTAAAGTAAATACGTTAATTTGAGATTTATAGCTTTGATTTTTTTTAAATTTGCTTAATTATATTTCAGACTAGATATGACTAGGATTTCAAAAATACAGTGACTGAATTACTGTGAATATTATAGTACTTCTAAAAAAGCTCGGTAATTTTTCTTTAAATTTCTGTAAAAAATACAGGTAATGAGATTTACCTCCTTAATAACAAAAATTTTGGTAATTTTTCTTAGATCTTTTGTTAGATTTTGTTAGATTCTCAGTACTTATTGTAGCAGTCACATAATCGCGATAAAAATTATTGAGCAAGATTTAGTCATATTTTAGTATAGAAACGTGTTTTACTTCAATTGTCTCAGTTTTCTCGCAATTAAGCACTGTTTTTAGCGAACAAATTACGTAATATTTGCCGAGACCTCCCCTCTGCCCCACGTAAGATAAGGTGAGATTCGCTTGACTCCCTCCCCCCTAAAAGACCTCACGTAATTTATGGATGGCCCCGAACGAATCGCACGAATAACCCTTGAGTACAACTGCCATCCTAGGGATGGCACGCCACGCGACGCAAACGTTTGATATTACGTACGTGACCTACGAATCGCCGTATATTTATAGTTTTATTTATTTATAGAGTGTATAAGGAATAAATCAAAAAAACATATTGACTGCTCTAAAGTGTCGTAATTTGATTATGAATGTGCTAGAAAAGAATACTACGTATAGTGTATAGGGTTTCGAATGCTTAGTGTTTACCTATTGACCTGAGTATAAAGATTCTTAGAAATACTTCTCCCCATTATAATTTGTGATTCGGTCAATTACCACAAGTACGTGTGAATTTAAATAAAAATCACCTATACTGACTTAGAGTGAAAATATGGTTGCATCCAAGTGATAGGTTCATTTTTTTCTCACAGCAGATTTTAACAGATTTTTTCTCACAACAGATAATTTTGTAAAAAATGAATTACACATTTATATTTATCTGTGTTAATATTCATGTTTGTTATTATTTATTTTTGTTACAGCAAAAATATTGCATAGAAATAATTTCTTTTCCATTAAACTAAAAGTACACAACTGAGAGTAGGTGAAAGGATAAGTAATATTAATAGTAGTTTAATGTTAATACAAAGTTGTATAAAAAAAATAAATAGTTAGTAAAAAATAAATAGTCAAATAAATAGTAGGAGCTGAGAATTCTAATTTTCGTTATAAAAACAAGCACCACTGGTTTTCTTTTTCTATGAGGAAGCCATATCACTAATACAAAGAAGGAAAAGAGCGATCCTTGCGGGAACCTGTAATGAATGGGTGTGTGACATGAAAGATCCGTAATTAGATTGCCGATGTCAATAAGATATCTATTCTCTGTGATCGATTACTGAGAAAGCCCATGCTGAGCGACTCCCGCACGTAAGTTTCTTTCAAAACAAAATTTGAAAGCAGATACTCGTTGCAAGTAGGAGTTCTTACTTTAGACTTATTTCTTTAATTACCATTGTACGATTATCTTATTAGATGCTTGCAGATTATTTTATAACATGTCATTGCGTTTCAGATCCATTATTGTACAGGTTTTTGAAGAATCAAAACTATGTTTCCAAACTTAGCATTGAGACGTAATTAATCATCGATAAACGTTCTAGAATTTATCACATTCCATTGTGTACTCATTTACTACAATTGCAGTGCCGAGATGAACCCCGGAAAATTGACTGACAGCCTTAAAAATAGCAAAAATATTCACATGTAGACTTAAAGTGAATTAGAATTAACACCGTGGTATTACGAAAAAAACATTATAATTAGATTCTGCTTCGAATAGCTTATTTTAATAATCGTTGACCAT